>VUQG01026927.1:0-13047 GCA_015106755.1 Etia nguti | reverse complement strand
TCACCTGGACACTGAACACCACACAGCTGGTCAAGAAGGCTCAGCAGCGGCTGTATTTCCTGAGGAGGCTGAGGAAATTTGGTATGTCGGCCAAGATCCTCAGCAGGTTCTACAGCTGCATTGTGGAGAGCACAGTGACCAGCTGCATCACTGCATGGTACGGCAGCACTACTGCTATGGACCACAAACGCCTGCAGAGAGTGATAACAACTGCGGAGAAGATCACCAGGACCCCGCTGCCCTCTCTGCAGAGCATCTACCATCGCAGAGTCCAGAGGAGAGCTGCCTCCATCCTCAAAGACCCCAGACACCCCCAACACGGACTGTTCACACTTCTGCCCTCGAGACGACGGTTTAGAAGTGTGAAATCCAGAACATCCCAACTCAACAACTCCTTCTTCCCCACTGCTATCAGACTCTTGAACAGCTGACCTATTTTAACAGTAATAATAATTTTTGCACATCAGCTCATCTCACATATCAAACCAGCATATTAAGCTCACAGCTCTTTACACATAAATCTATTTAACACTTCATTTTTTTTGCCTCCATTTATTTATTCATGCTATTTGTATTTTATCTATTTGCACATATTAACCGGCATCTGTGTGTGAACAGCAAAGAAAGAATTTCATTGCACAGAGAAATGCTTTTTCTTTGCACACATGACAATAAACGCTTTGAATCTTGAATCTTGAATCTTGAATCTTTAAGTGCGCCTTATAGTGCGGAAAATATGGTAACAATATATTACAAATCAAATATAATAATATTTTTAAATGACTTAAGAAACTGTACATCATCTTCTCAGCCACATCATACATTTTAAAAGTGTTTCAATTCAATTTATTCAATTCAATCTTATTTATACAGCACCAAATCACAACAACAGTCGCTTCAAGGTGCTTTATATTGTAAGGTAGACCCTACAATAATACATACAGAGAAAAACCCAACAATCATATGACCCCCTATGAGCAAGGACTTTGGCAACAGTGGGAAGGAAAAACTCAATTTTAACAGGAAGAAACCTGCGGCAAAACCAGGCTCAGGGAGGGGCGGCCATCTTTTCCCCTGACCGGTTGGAGGTGAGAGAAGGAAGTGTTTGTTGAAACTGGCAGTGTGGGTTCTCGAACAAACACAGGATTGGTGGTGTGATGGCAAGTTCCTGCACATACTGAAGTATACTTAGCATCAAGTTGTTCCTAATTCAAGATTCAAGAAGTTTATTGTCATATACACCACAAAACAGAAGTGGTTACTCAGAGCAATGAAATTCTTACTTTGTGAGTTCCCTTCACACAACTAAATAAATTAAAAATTAAACTTAACTCTGAGCATAGAAAATAATAAATAAAGTAAAATAAGTAAATATATAATATATTCAAAATATGCAATCTTAAAATTGTTTATACTGTATGAAGTTGTATTATATTGTATATAAATGTTCAAAATTGCAAATTTACAGGTTAAAGATAGTTACCGTTCAACAATTAGTCAGTGATTCAGTAGCCTGATGGCCTGTGGATAAAAACTGTTTTTTAGTCTGGTTGTCCTTGGTTTCACACTCCTGTAACGTCTGGCAGATGGCAGGAGTGTGAACAGTGTGTGCTGTGGGTGGGTGCGGTCCTTCATGATGTTGTGTGCCCTTTTCCTGACCCGAGTGATGTAAATGTCCTGTAGTGCTGTGAGGGGTACTCCACAGACGAGTTGTGCCATTTTAATGAAACGCTGGAGAGCCTTCCTGTCCTGAGTAGTGCTGTTCCCGTACCACACTGTGATGGAGTTTGTCAGGATACTCTCCACTGTGCATCTGTAAAAGTTGCTGAGAAGTTTGGAGGTTAATCCCAATTTTCTCAGCTTCCTTAGGAAGAAGAGTCGTTGCTGTGCCTGCTTGATGATCTGCTGTGTGTTATGGGTCCATGTGAGATCCTCAATGAGGATGTTGGTGCCGAGGAATTTGAAGGTCTTCACTCTCTCCATTTGAGTCCCGTTGATGTACACGCAGCGTGCTGGTCTCTTCCAATCCTCGGGTCAGTAATCATTTCCTAAGTCTTCTTAGCAACTTTCATCTGCTGTGGAGTTACCTTTAGGAAGCAGTGAAAAGAAGGAGCAGACACGCTTGAACATTTCATCAGCTGATAAAATGAAATGAATCAAACAGAATTCAAATAAACCTGAGACAATCAGGCCTCTCACACATTTAAGCAACCCAATAACAGAGTCTATGTTTTCTAATAGCTCTGTCTGTTCTTTAACGCTAGCATCCTTCAACTTCTTCTACTTAAAAAAATACTCATTAAATACATGTTTTATGACCATTTGTACTTCAAATTTAAGGAGATTCAGGTCATGCTGTTTCCTCTGAACATTGCTGGGAGTTAAAGGCAGACTGTGGTGGTGTTTTCATCTGCAGTTACTGTAACATGGCGCAGTGTGTGTTTTGGTTTCTTTGGGACAGGTTCAGCTGGATTGCAGTGCTGTAACAACATACAGAGCAAACACTTTACAAAAAGTCTGTTAGTTTGAGGGCAGAAAGAAGCGCAGGACACCATTACAAACTTTGACCAGCGCATGACGTGCAGTTTGATGTCGTGCAGCCAAACAGTTTCCCACCACAAGTGTGCAAAAACAAACAAAAACCTCTGACCTGCTGTAATCTATTACAGTTACACCTTCTTTCTCTCAATCTTAAAGATGAACAGTATTCCCATAAACAATAATTTTTGAACTATTTAAACTATGCTCCCCTCAGTGCGTCAGTAAAGCTGCCACACAGGAGATGATGTTGCCTTCAGGTTCTGCTGCCAGAACATGTTTTAGTTCAACGTTAAAACATTTCTGACGCTTCAGCCAAACTGCAAAACAAATAGAAATGTGTGGAAGATACTGTGTGTTGATCACAGACAGCTGTCCCAGAGTTTGGTGAGTTAGCGGAGTCTTTTGTGCACCCAGAGAAAATGTCTCTGCAGGTCTCTGTCTGTGCAATCTAAGACAAAGGATTTTTAATGTCTTGAGCCCCAAATTTGTGCAATTCATTTGTTTTGTAGTTGTTTGTCAGTTGGCTATCCACTTTATGTGATCCAAAACTGCAGATATTCCTCATATAATCATCTCAGACACATAATTGTAAAGAGCGGTCGGTCAGAAGAATGTTTAGATGAAGGAGCTGAAGAAATGAAAATCATCATAAATTCTAAATCATAAATTCTGCTTTCTATTTCTATCTATTTAAACCTAATGTATTACAGCACTACAGCAGATTTATGCCACCATAGAAAATTATCAAATTCCTTTAAAACTGTCCAAAATGCTTTAAATGATCAGTTCATCATGACTTTAGTAATCGACATATTAATAATCCTTATCATGCTTTGCTGCCAAACATTTCAGACTTTTCACCATTTAATGACATATACAATATGTATGGACAGATATGAAATCTTTTTTCTTTTCTTTACTGAACATAATGTTTTTTTTCCCACATGTGATTAATATCAGTTATGACATGAATATAAACTATAAGCTAGTTTTATCGCTTGTTTTCATGTGAATGTTTAGGTTTGATTTTTAAAGTTCTTAAAATCAGAAAAGCCTGAAACCGTTCATTTGCTTTTTATTCGGTACAGAGCAAACAACACCAAAATATGACCTCTTTCTATTCTCCCAAATAGTATCACATCAACTTTATATTGAGGCTCTGAGGTGCAAAATAGAACCTCTTTTTAAACTTGCACCTCCTGCAGCATCTGAACCGCACCAGTGAATCCAGCCTGCAGCTTGTTGGTTTAAACAGTCACTGCTGTGTGAGTGCGAATTAGAGTCTGACTGAACTGATTGTGGATGAAAAGGTTGGATAAATACAGCCAGCAGGGGCCAGCACTCTGACTTTTAGCCTTAGGTTACGTTCATGTTGTTGTTACTCAGCCACATCACAGCAGGTCTAGTGGAGCTGCTGTATATGCGGTTTGAAAAAACACTTTTATCTTTGGCAAACATAAATAGAAAGAATAATCTATTCAATCTATTTATGCTGACTGTATAACACATTTCTGCTGTGTGTGTTGCATTTGTATTTCTTGCACTTGTTGTATGTATGCTGTGTCTTCCTGCACATTCTGGACACACACACTGCAGCTCTTCTTCTTGTTGCTGCTGGATCTAGAACACATTTCTCCTGATCCGGATGAATTTTGAGGTGGGATCTGGGATGAAAAGTTTGATGTCCTGCATGTGCATGTGCCTGCACATGAATCACCATCATTTGTGTTGGCCCTGCTTGCACAACATTGGCAGTCATGCAGGGTGGATCATTCCTTGAAAACCATCCAGTTTCACCATTTATTGACTTTTTTTTTTTTGTTCTTTCCTTGATGGGCTTGAAATATAAACAGGGACTATCACTTTTCTTTAATATTTGTTTAAGTGATGTCTTGAAGCACAGAATATTATATGCACATTTATATACCCAAATATTATCAGTTCTTTGATCTAAGTGTTCTTTCAGAGCGCTGCAGAATTATTGAAAGTGTCAAAAACAAAATAGAGTAAAAAAGTATAGCATCATTTCTTCACTCAGAGCAGGCAGCAGCTGACCCCAGGCCTGTGTCTGAGTGCAATGAGTGAAAGACGTGTTCCTAATAAACTGGCTCCTCCCTCACAGCTGTTTGCAGACTAAAAGTGAGCTCTGGGAGTTTTGCAAATGCAGAGCCTAAGCCCATCTTACTCAGTCCTCCTCTATCGTGCAGACACAGATCACAACCTCAGCAGCAGCTCAGCAGTGAAATGTGGATCTTCTTCTACTTCCTCATTGGCTCTCTGGGCCCTTCTTTGCCCGGTGAGTCCCATGTGTGTTCATACTGCCCGCTTCATCATTTTAAAACTTGAATCATGATTTTTATTTTTTTATTTTGAAAATGGAGTGTTTATTTAAACTGCTAACAGAATTTAAACAAAAAAAATCAATATTACTTGTCATATTTTATTTTTTAATTTTTATCATATTTGCTACATCTGGCATTTTTTATAGTCTATTGCTTAAAAAACGGATGGTGTAGAAGTCTTAAAAAATAACAAAAACTTAACTAAGAGTTAAGGAGTTATTTTTCTGAATGGCCAGGTCATTCTTCAGGACACTCAGCAATTATTTTTATCAAGAAATATCTTTAGTAATATTAAGTAAAGAACACATTCAGGAGACAGAGTCTCCAATAAAAACAAGTTAGGAAGCCAGGAGCTCCTTTGCATTGTTTTCTAACCCGGTTTAAGATTTAAGCCATAAGATTTTAAAAATGCTGGAATAAAGTTGTTTCTTGTTCCATTTCTTGCCCATCAATGTACTGTACAATAAAGACCGTTTGTGTCTGCTCCATGTGGTCTGTGGAATCTTACAGATCTTGTTTCTGAAGTACTGATTGGTCAGTGAGGGGTGGGTTTGGATCTATTTATCACTCACCTCAGGCGTAACTTGTATCAAAGAAGATTAGGTCTGCAGCATTTGTTGTCATGGTGACATTCTAAACTACTTTTCTGTTGAAAAGTAGTTTTGAATGCTGAAAACACTCAAAAAAAGAAGATTTTCTGCTTCAAACAGAAAAAAATATTAATCAAAGACTGAGACCAACTGAAAACCACATATAATTCTGTAAAGGTCGATAACAATGAAAGAAAAGACACCCTGGCTTCATGTTTTCACTACATCAACATGTGGACTGCTTTGTGGATGTGACTCATATTCAGTGCTTTCTGTAGCCTCCATAAAGCTGCAGCGGTTTCTGGTAACAGATAATTTTTTTTATCTATGCCTTTATTTTACATTTTATTTCTTTATTACTTGTAATTGTTGCTCATTCAGAAAGAAGCTTTTTTTGATGTCCTGTTTGAACTTTTAGTAAACGTGAGGAGGAAACTGTGTCAGGTTTATCTCACAGGATGTCTGTTTCTGGTTTGGTGGATGGATGCACATGAGCGATTTTCACAGACACTGTCATTTCTCCAGGAACACGAGATGCTGCAGCATTTTGTGAAAGTCACATGACTTTGACAGAAGTGACTGGTGATTTGCAGTGTCATATGTAATCGATCTAGTCGACTTTTCAAGTAGGTATACGCAGTGTCACCTCAGTTCTTACATGTGCAGTGGTGCGAAAAAGTGTTTTGCCCCTTTCCCCATTTTTCTTAGTTATTTGCATATTTGTCACACTTGAATGTTTCACTTTATCAAACAATTTTAATTTTAGTCAAAGATAACACAGGTAAATACAAAATGCTTGTGGAGGAATTTTCGCCCACTCGTGTTTGCAGAATTGCTTGAATTCAGACACATTGGAGTGGTTTTGAGCATGAAGAGCCTGTTTGAGGTCATGCCACAGCATCTCATTTGGATTTGAATCCAGTCCTTTTTTTGTGAGCCATTCAGACATTCAATTCAATTCAGTTTTATTTATAGAGCTCTAAATCACCTAAAAGTCACCTCATGGCACTAAATATTGTAAGATAAAGACCTTACAATAATACAGAGAAAACCCCCCAAACAATCAGACGACCTCCTATGATCAAGCACTTTAGTGACGGTGGAAAGGAAAAACCCCCGTTTAACAGAAACCTACAGCAGAACCAGGCTCCAGGAGCTTCAGGGAACAAATTGATGGACGGACATTCTCCTTTGGAATTTTCTGTTCCGTCATTTACGCCAAGTTGTCTAAGTCCTGAAGCAGCAAAGCAGCCCCAGGTCACCACACTACCACCACCATGTTTGAAGTTGGGATTATGTCTTTTTATGAAATGCTGAGTTAGTTTCATACCAGATATAATGAGACCCAAACCTTCCTAAAAGTTCAACTTTGTCTCAACAGTCAAAAGAATATTTTCCCAAAAGTTTTGGGGATCATTAAGATGATTTTTCTCTGGCAAATATAAGATGAGCCTTTGTGTCCTTTTTGGTCAGTAGTTGTTTTTGCCTTGAAACTCACATGAATGCCATTTTTTCCTAGTCTCTTTCTTAGCTTTAACTGAGGCAAACAAGGCCTACAGTTCTTTAGATGCTGTTTTGGTTTCTTTTCTGACCATCTTTTCTGGATTAGTCGTCGATGCACTTTTGTAAAAATGTTGGTAGGCTGGCCACTTCATGAAAGGTTCTCTGGTCTTCCAGCTTCACTGATGTTCGCTGGAGTCCCAAAGCCTTAGAAATGGCTTTGTTACCTGCTCCAGACTGACAGATGTCAATGACTTTTTTTCTCAGCTGTTCTTGAGTGTCTTTAGATCATGGCATGATGCAGAGCTTTTTGTGATCTTTTAGCGTGCTTCATTTAAAAGTGTGACAAATATGGAAAACATAAGAAATCAAGAAGGGTCCAAATACTTAATCACAGCGCTGTAACTGAGTATGAACACAAATCTTTGACCGACCAGCAACCTTTGGCAGACATGAGCCCTGGTTTTGAAGGTGACGTCTGAAAATGTCTGGAAAGATTTTCTCAGTTGTTTACTTTTAAGGCCAAATATCTCCAATATTTGCTTGATATGAGATTTCCACTGCTTAACAGTCTGTGTGGAGCGATTTCTCTTCATTATCTGAATCTTTGAATGTGATTATGAAAACGATCAAATGCACTTTGAGTTTTTGGAGGTTTTTAGTTTGAGAAACATTATTGTTAAATTGCTTTAGTACTTACCCACACAGTCTTTTGCAGTGTGATGAAATCTTGTCCATCTTTACGCCTTAAAGAGACAGCCATTATAGCTGATCACGTTTCTACTTAAACTTGTTAGCTTGCAGATATTTTTGAGGCTCTACAAGTGTGACATCAGTGGTCATAGAGAGTCTCCATCCAGCTGGATCACTGTCACAGGTGACACACTCACCTGTCTGTGTTTCTGCAGGTTTCAACATTCACAATGTGATGAGAACTTAATGACTGTGTTTGCTTTATTTTAGACAAACACACCACCACACCTCCACCTATATCAAAACCTTCACCCACATCCACACATCCACCTACATTCGCCTCCGTCACTCCTTCTCCATCACTCATTCCTGTGTTGTCATCAATTGGATCAGTGTGTGCTGTGGTTCTGCTAATGTTAGTGGTTCTGGTGGTGAAACGATGGGTATGTGGAAAACCCAAAGGTAAGATTATTACATTTTTTAAAAATAATCATTTTCAAACATTTTATGGATTCATTTTTAAACTTGTTATAACAAACATGTCCAACACTTTTATGTCTAAGTAGTAAAAGACATTGCTGTTCATTTTCTTCATTTCAGAGGATGCAGAAGAAGTTAGAGAAAATGACATCACAGATGGCATCATATACAGTGAAATCATAACCTCAAATCATCAACAGCAGCCAGTCAGACAGAGCCCAGGTAGTGTTTTATATGCTGAGGGTCCATGTTGGTATCTTTATGAAGTCCAGTGTCACTTTAAATAAGTTACAGGGAAAGTTAAAGAAAAGAGGAAAGAGAAAACTTGATTTAAACATTAAAGGAATTCTCCTCAGAACTCCACAGAAACTCAGTTTCTCACCAAAACTCTCTGAACATTATAACCAAATCCCATCAAACAGCCAATTCATTATTTCAGATCATGTATTTTCTACATTCTACATTAAAGCCTTGGAAACACTGTTACACTCACAATGAATTGAAAACCATTCGAAGTTTCATTAAATGGTATTTTAGTTTATTTTATGTGATTAATTAAACTTACATCAATACTCTGTTTTTCGCTTTAAATCACTCCTCTGCTGTTCTACCAACATTTAAATCAGCTTGTTGTTTTAGCTTCTTTTGCTCTTACAAGATTAAACAGTTCTTCAGTGTCAAGGCTGTGTGCAGACCGACAGGATGATAGACCCAAGTACAGGACTCACAGAGGCAAAAGTAAACTCAAAAAAACCTCAGCTTTATTGCTGGCAAGAGCAAATACAAAACTGAACTGGAGAACCTAGGAACAACACTATGAACAAAACACAAAGGAAGGTATGATGGTACGATGCGACACTGAATAGTGGAAAACATAGACGATAAATACAAGCGGTAAAGAAGGGAATGAGGGCCAGGAGGGAAACACAGTTGACACTAATTAAACAGGCGAGACGGGGAGACACAAAGCAGACTACACTGACATGAGACCTGGACCTTCAAAGTAAAACAGGAAATACAACCGGCACTGGTGCACGGACTTGATACTATACAAAGGGGACACGGAGGATAGGGACAAGAGTGACATGAGGAGCACAGAACCAAAACCTAAGAACCAAAAATACAATACCATGAACAAAGATCAATAATGATACAAAAGTTAACACACTGGGTCACAGACCCAGGACCTTGACATGTAGCTTGCATCACTTTTGACTTGTTGCTGAGTTTATACATTTATCCTGTTGTCAGCGTGCTTTGATTAAACTTTGCAGCTCTGTGCACACTCACGTCTCTGGTTCCAATGATTCTTGTTCATCTCCATCGGGTGTGTTTCTTTCACAGCAGCAAAAGACAAAAAAAAGGGAAAATTATAAACTGCTCTTTAAGCTCTCTGCAACAATTTGTACTTTTATATGTTTATACGCTCATTTCAGCTCTCACCTGTTCTAGCTGCAGTGATGTCCACTGTGTGTATTTATTGTGCAGAGAGCGATCCAGGTGCAGTCTACTCCACAGTGAGGAGGGATGACGCCACTTATGGACGAATCATCATCAAAAACAAGAAAAAACAGTCAAAGAGGAGAGGTGAGGTACAACTACTCTGCTTTGTCTCTGTCCCTTGGGACCTTTTTTGGGTCACTGCAGACCCCCACAGGTCACAGTGGGGCTTTATCATGGACCCGAGGTGGGTGTGCCCACACAGGGCCCATAACAGTTTTGCCCTTTGGGATCCCTCTATGAGTTTGCTATGCATTGCTCACAGAAAATTGTTATGGAGGCCCAAAAGGGCAAAATTGCTCAAGCCTACGTCGAGCCCACATGGGTTTTCTGTGGGCATGCCCATATAGGGGTCCCAAAGGGTAAAAGTGCTCCCAACCCTGTGTGGGCATGTGTTGTTAGCCTTTGGCCCTACAGAGGGACACTGTTATCTGTTGGCTGATTTGCTGATGACTGAATAAAGACCCAAATAAGGTTTTTAATGGGTTTTTTGGTTGTTCCAGTTGGCATTTTGCTCACATTTTGCTGCATAGTTGGAGTTCTGTATGAGTTTCAGGTAGGTGAGACTCCAAGCAAGAAGATAGGAAATGTATACATTATAGAACTCATGTTTAACAGGAAAATACTTTTTGAAGGTGAGCAATCTCACCTCCAGAAACAACAACCAATGATGTTTGATGGAAGAAATGAGATGCAGGTGACATGTGCAATATCTTCAAATGAATTTTTACCTGAATCCAGCTTTAGAAGCTCTTGGTCTCAAGCTAAAGAGTGTTTATTTTAAGCTGAAACTCTTTAATTTTCTAACTTGCTGTTCCACATGGAAATTCTGCTGCTATATTTTAAATGGTATCAGAGCAGCTAGAGTCATGTTCACCACATGACCAAAACGACGTGATCTGCACATTTCATTTCTAACAGCAGCACAGCTAGACTCAGAGGCCAATATAGAATCACCACACTGCTGATACTCTTGTCTTCTTTAACACATCTTTGTTTTGGATGGAATTACACCAGTTACTATCGGGTTAAGGCCACACCAAATGAGAAATGTCATAAAAATGGTATATTACCCAACATTTTTATTGATCTTCTTCAAACTTCACAACATTATACTGGGCCCTGGGTGACATGAGTCATGACTTCAATACAACGTCACAATGATGCAGTAAAGTTTCCAAAAATCACAGTCTGCATGAACACATGTTAAAATCTCAAGTTTATACAGCTTATAGATTTCTTCCAATTCTGCTCCAATCATATGGGTAAAGATGATAAAATACACAGTTTTCATATATAATTTTTCAAGATCTTAGGTCTAAGGTCAGGGTCAGATGAATTAGGAAAAAGCTTTAGTTTCCATTCGGTTATCAGTTTTGTTTTCTGTTATGTTATTTTTCATTGTAAGAATTGAACAAAAAGGCTGCAAGTATGACCTGTAAAAACCTGCAGCAAGTTTTAAAATGTGCTTCATTGTGCAGAGAGTGATCCAGCTACAATCTACTCAGAAGTGAGAACCAGTTATGAACAAATTGGCTTCAGAGCAAACAGACCCACAGGTACAGTTGTTCTTCATTCACTATAAGATGATTAGTTTGTTTTCTAAAAGGTTGAAATGATCCTTTAAAGTGACCAGGAAGTGTATCTGTAGCATAAGCACAGAGCAGGTCCTGATCTGCGGTTTCTGGGTGGGTAGCTATAAGATAAAGGTTGGGTGACAGAAATACAGTCAGCACTTTGCTGAGGCTCGTTGTTTCTTTTCCATAAACTACCAAACTAAACACTTCCTGCTGGCTTTCTTTCAAATTAAAAGTTAATTTATGACAGAAAGGCTGAAAAACTTTTAATGTGAACATCCTGGAGGAAGTACTGAGCTTCATTCATGGTGTTTTGACATTGATAAGGACAATGAGTTTTAGAAATATTGGACACCCTGCCCTAAAAAATAACATTTATATTATTTAAACTGTGTGAGCTCTGATCAATAATGTTTCATTTTGATGACACTCAACAGTTCTTTTGTTGTTTTGTTGTGTTTCAACTGCATATAGGTTTGGTTTTGTGCAGAGCTGTGGGTTGAGCTGTGTATGTTTGTGTGCTCAGATTTTCTGGAGCCAGAGGTCATTTACTCCAATCTCCAGTAGTCGACCAGTCCAGCCAGTGGAGTCCAGCTGCGCTTCTCGTGTTGTTCTGTGGGTTTCATGAAGATGTATGATGGAAAATTTGAATTGACAGATAAAACATCTGTCTTCAGTTCAGATAGGAAACAAACAAATTAACTGCAACCACAGACTATAAACAGCATGAGCATCGCTACATTGTGTGGGTTACTCCAAAACCAAGCAGCAATTTATATGTCAGCTTTCAGAAACTCAATGATCTGTTTCATTAAAAAATTAAAAAGCATTCTGTGCTTTCAAACTCAAAATTGTGACTTTTGGTTTGATGAAAAAGAAAACATTTCATTGTGTTTAATCATAGAACCACAGTTCTAATCATGCTTCCATCAGATAACATGTATTTTAAATGTGAAACATAGAGACAGCGAACATAAAGAAAAACATAGACATGATGTTAGTTTTGTGGTATCAGGCCTTCAGAGTCTGCTGCCATCTATTGCTAATACTGGGTATTAGCAAATGACAACAAGAAAAAACCTGTAAACTACTTAATGTCTATATGTTGTGATAAGTTTATAGTTACTTATTCAGAGTTAAAATGTTTTTATTGTTGATGAAGGATTACCAGACTGAAAATACAGCATATAAACTCTTACACATTCTTCTGTATCTCTCCCACATGTGATGAATGCCTGTTACTGGATGAATCTGAACATTCTTTGTTTAAATGTGACTCTTTGATTGGGGCAAAATAAACAAAAGGAACTCAACTGTTATCGAATGTTGTTCAACATTTTGCTTTAAGATAAGTTTCTGGATGACATCATACTGCCGCTGAGGGTAAGGATGGGTGGGTTGGACATTCTTTCTTTCATTCCCAGTTCTAGCAATGTTTGAAATCTGGGAATGAAAACTAAAATAACTGGAACAGCAGCAGGAGACTGAGCTGCTATTCAGCTGGAGGCTGCTGTGAATCCTAAATCTGTTGTTTTTTATGTTTTGTTTTTATTTGTTTTTGTTTGACGAACAACAAGCAGGCCACTATCAATCCAGCACATCCCTTTAACTCCCCCCGAATATTAACCGTTTTTAATAGGCAGTGTTGGGGAGTAACGGAATACATGTACCGGCGTTACGTTTTTAAAATACAAAAAATGAGTAACTGTATTCCGTTACAGTTACCATTTAAATAAGTGATATTCAGAATACAGTTACTTTGTTGAACTAAATAGAATACACAGCGGTCACTTCCTGTTCCATATGTTAGGCTATCCCATCTCT
>VUQG01026921.1:0-10000 GCA_015106755.1 Etia nguti | reverse complement strand
GGAACTCTCTGCTTCTGGGTTTCACGTTTCTGTTGATCCTCGACCTCTTCATTTTCTTAGTTTCCCTCCAGTTTTGCTCCATATTCACTTCCTCCACACATGTGACATTTCCCTCTCACTGTTTCTTCTCATGTTTCATTCCAGCGTCTGTATTCCTGTTTTTTATTCCTCGTGTTCCTGCTTCGTCTCAGCCTTTACACTCAAAATAAAACTGCCCAAAAACGCTAACTTTGACAAACTTACTATTATATTATTTTAATATTTTCTATATCATAATAACTACATATTTATAACTACAGAGTAAAATGTTACATTTAATGGAATCTGGTCAAATGAAATTTGATTTATATACATTAAGTTTATTTTGAGCACATTTTTGATTTCATACATTTCAGTTGATTTTCACTCTGAATTATTGATCTGTGTTTATTGAGGGTGAAAAGTCATTTTTCTTAGGTTATGGCCTTCAGGACGGCGTCCTGATCTCTGACCTTTACTTGATACTTCCTGGTTCCTTTAGCTAATGGTCCACGTTTGACCCCATCCTTCAAATACATTTGATTTTGGACTTTATCCTGGTCTCCACTGAAGCTCTCACAGATACAAACACTGTTACGTGCTCCGTCGTCACGTCGGGGTGAAGATTCATACATACGACCTGCTGATTCACGACATGCTTTCTGTCTTTTTATTCCAGGTTTGCCTCCAGGTGATCTTTGGTGTGATTGGCTAGTGGTGTAAAAGGAAACGGTGGATGGCTGCAGTTTAGATTTCTGGCTTTAACATTTTGTGTGTGTTTTTTTTTTTAAAGAAAATTAAAGATTTCCAGTTTTTCCAGCAGCTGTTCGAATGAAAGCTGAGTTTGGATGGAACCACAGACGTCTGATCTCTCAGGGGTTTTTCTCAATGATCGTGCAGATCCCATTTAAAAGGCATTAACAGCTGATTGGATCAGCCTCAAATCAGACCGTGATGGCTGATGGTTTGAGTGAGACTGACGTCCGGTTTCCTCGGCGTCCATGTGAGGGAGACAAACTCTCACAGATCTAACAGGTCGCTCGCCTCAAACCTCAAACGCCTCAGTGCTGAATGCCGTCCAGCGGAGGCCGCTGTGTTTCGTGGTTTTATCTCAACTCCAAAGTGAAAAAATGATGTCTTTGAACTGCAGCTCATTCAGCAAGCAGCAGGAACATCATTTAACGAAGCAGATCTTTAATGTGTGTCAGCTCGCAGCCTCCAACAATCATCATTAAGTGCTTTTCTTCATATTTCCAGGAAAGTCCGACTCTGTCCAAGTTCTCACTTATCGTCCAATCAAGAGATTCGTGGAATCCATTTTTTTCCTGGAATCTGCAGCTTAAGAAAAGCTAGTGTTCATGAACTAATGACAAACAGATATTTTAAATCCAGGCCTTTGAAATAAACTCCATAGACTTCCATACCGGTTTAGCAGCATAGCAGTAACTTTATGTTATTTAACAGGTGAATTCAAGTCTGACAGAAGACAGAAACGTCCTTAATTCCTTCAGTTTCACCACAAGGACTGGGTTTGAGGTTAAGACAAGGATCTTTGAGAAGTGAATCTGAAACAGGGCGCTGTGATGTGTTCATGTGTCCTTCAGGAGGGAGTTCGCTGAGCTGATGGAGAAGTACAGCTCCAACCACATCACGGCTTCAGGACGAATCTCTCCCACGCAGCTCTCCACAGGTAAAACCCACCATCACGTTAGACATGAACATTCAATCCAGAACAAACCGAACCCTCAGACAGCCCTCTGAAGATGTGACGATGATAGGAGATGTCCCGACTTTATTCAAAACGGCTCGAATGCCTTAAAATTCAAGTGTGTTACAAAATCGCTTTGTGGTCAAAATTGACAGTACTTTTCAAAAAAGTCCTCCATTACTAAAGTTTAAGTTTCCACTTCCGTGTCTTCGCGTCCCAGAACTGTGGACACAAAAAAAACAATTCCCACTTTGCATAAATGCACACAGTTTCCTAAAAGATCCAAAGACGTCTCCAGTTTCTAAAAGACCACCTCCCAAAAATGTCCAAATTTTCCAGAAATATCCTCACGCTCTAAACATCTTGTCACGTTCCAAAATAAAGTCCTCTCATGTCAGTCTGGTCCTCACAAAGTACAAATCTGAGTTTCAGTCCTGAGTCACTAAATTGATCCCATGTTCCAGTTTTTCTCCGACCCGCCGCGTCCCGTCGTCCTCCGCCTCCCTCCATCTCCCGCTCTCATTCCATTTCTTCTCTCTCTCTCTCTCCCACGTCTTCCTGACGCCTCTCTTCATTCTTCTTCTCTTGTTTCTTTAAAGGGAAGCTGACGGACACGGCCTCCTCCTCCTCCTCCTCCCGGTCCGAGAGCCCCCAGCTCCTCAGTCCTAAAGAGGGGGTCACGGCCTACACCCACGCCGCCCCTTACCCAGCTAACCCCGCCTACGCCATGCACACACCTGCACACGCCTTCAGGTAGGACCTAAAGAACAGAAATAACTCAGAGTGATGCCTTCATTTCCCTGTAAACCAGAAAACATTCAATGCAGATTCTGATTGACTTTTTTATATTTATTGTTAAAATAGTCTCAGAGACATGAAAACATATAGAGAGCTAAACCCGTCCCACAGTGAGTTTTCATGAGTAATTTTTACTTTCCAGCTGATTTATTCAGAGTCTTTAATGAAACCAACACGACTGTTAATCTGTGAAGTCATTTCTTTGCCACTTGTTGGTATTTTAGAGCATCTCCTTCTTTACATGCAGCTCCTGTGTCACATCTGTCATGTAGTGCTGCGTGGCAGGCAGGACGAGGACTCAGACGAAAGGTTAAACTGAAAACAGAGCTTTAATTACTGGAGAAAAACTGACATTGAATACAAAAACAAAACTAGAAAACACTAAGAAAATAGGGACGAGGAACGTGGAGCTCGGAAACCTGGGACCACGGGGAAACATACACAGCACACGGAGAGGGAACATGAGGGTTAAATACACAAGCAGGACAACGAGAGGACGTGAACAGGTGGGACAAATGAGACCTAACGAGACAAGGGGAAGAAAAACTAGATACACTGCACACAGGACAGGGACTATAAAAATAAAACAGGAAGCATGACATTCATAAAGACGCAGACTTGACAAGGATACAGGAGATGCATGAACATGGAGCACAGAGGAATGATCACAGAGACAAATAAGCAGAACAAGAACACAGAACTAAACCTTCACTAGAGACACGACAGCAGGAACACAGAGACTAGGAACTATAAATAACGATGAAATCCACGACCCTGGGTCACCGTCCCAGGACCGTGACAACATCGTCCAATTAGAAGGACTTTTGTTATCATTGAAGGAGAGATCAGCCATGTTTTAAACAGGATCTTTTTAAAAGTTGTTTTAAAGAAGGAGAGACAAAAATTACAAAGTGTTTAAAAGTGATGTGGAAACAGTGACGTGTTCTCAGACCAGAGCAAAGCAGCAAAAGATCAGTTTACACTTTTTTCAATGAAAAATCATATAAATTAAATAACAGGACAGCAGAATCAGCATCCAAATATATTCAAATCCTGAAAATAAAAGTACTCGTGATGATGGAGCCTGTCCACGATGTAACTGGATCATATTATTGATTAATGATGGTATATATCAGTTTAATGTTCCAGCCTGAGATGATTTAAAGTATTACATACAGGCTGGTTAACTGTAGTTATAACATGTTAGTAGAGCCTCCATTTGCATAATTAAGATTAAGGAACTGACCTCCCAGCCCATTGTTCCTTCAGTGGGCTGGTTTCAGTCGTTATGCAAATATACTGTTTATAAGATTGGGGAAACCTGCAGTCAGCTGAGACTGAAGAAGTCACTTGGATGAGTGACGAAACGTTTCTCCCACTGAAAACGCTACGTCCAGATGGACAGAATCAACTTTTGGGGGATTTACTTAACTGGATGATTGAGCATGCATCAAGACATGTTAGTAAAGCGTAGTACTGACATCAATAATCCACGAGTCAAACTGCTCAGTGGTTCCAGGCAGTTTGTCTGTTATTGGACGGGGGTTACATAATAAACTATGATTCAGCTGCATGGAAACACCAGCAGCCACTAAAAATAGTGAAAAGCCTCTTCAGCAGTTTGAAGCTGGAGGAGGGTTAGAGATTATGACAGCGTGCTTTTTAATCATGCTCAGTGTCATACTGCCTCTCTCTCTGTGTCCTCAGCGACAGTGTCATTCAGTTGATATGTGTTGCCAAGGGAACAGGCCTGGGGCTCATCATCAAGGGCGGAGCCAACCGTGCCGAAGGACCAATGGTGTTCATTCAGGAAATCGCGCCTGGAGGAGACTGCCAGAAGGTCAGCATCTTTGTGGTCCGATGGTTTGATTCATTCTGGATTCAGTGAGAACCCCATTGGGCAGCCTGCTCTACCTACAGCGGATACTAAAAATGTATCTGATATTAACTGATCTATCTGGTGATTCAGTGGGTTGATAACAGATAAGGTGACATGTCAGTCCAACTCAGCAGACTCAACTTCATGCCAATAAAAGATGAGACTACAGCCCTGGTTTTATGTTAATCTAATAATAATCATACCAACTTATACTAATAATGTTTAAGTGAACGCGCTGCTGAACACGCGGGTCTCATCGCTCCTGTCTAACTGTGCTGCTTCAGGACGGCAGGCTGCAGGTTGGGGACCAGCTGGTGTCCATTAACAAAGAGTCGCTGATCGGAGTGACATATGAGGAGGCCAGGGGCATCCTGACACGTACCAAACTCAGGTACGGCACACCTGATACCAAACACACAATATGCAAATGACAGGATAGTACACAGCAAGGACATAAAGACAATGCAGCTGTTTGTGTACTGCTGTTGTTTCAGGTGCTTTTCAAAGATACAGCTTTGTTTAATATTCAGAAACCATAAGATAGAAAAACTGAATAGAAACATAAACTGGAGGTCGTCTCTGATCATTTAAATCCAGATGTTTAACTCAGACTCATCTTGTGTTCTAGACCCGACCCGACCGTGGAAATTGCCTTCATCAGGCGGAGGTCGTCCTCCAGCTCCAGCAGCGGGCCGCACAGCCCCATCTCCCTGCAGGGATCCGGTGGTGGGGGTGGACCCCAGATGAGGGCCCCGGTGCTGGGCACCGTGCCTCAGCAGCCGGCCGTGGTTACCAAGATCACCTCCAGCCGAAACCCCGCCAGCGAGACCCTGCCGTCGGTCAACGTCACCCAGGTCAGAGCTTCGACTCTGAGAGCCAAATAAAAGTTTGTTCAAACACAGGACACAGAAGATTTGAGCTCTCCCTTCTTTAAAGTTAGATTATTTTCTTTTTGTTGTTGATCCTTCAAACGTGCACGATCGGAGGATTTTATGTGAGGAAGGAGAGAGGAAGCAGGACATCTCAGCACCGCTTTAACAAAAGAACCGTGTCTGTTCAGACTCATGGTGGCGCTAAGTATAAACAAGAGTCTGTTAGATAGATTATGATAACCCATCACCTGTCTGTGCAGGTATTTCAGCGTGGCCTGAGAGAAACGTGTCATCTCTACAGCTGAGAGGAGAGATTTACAGAAATATTGATCATCAGAGCGACTTCAGTCTGAGTCATTTAAACTGTCAGTTTAATGTGAGAACAGAGTCACACGTGAGCATACCTGAGGTCTGAAACACACACACACACACACAGTCATTAACATGCTGTGTTCGTGTGTGAATGCAGGTGCGAGTGTCTCCGAGCAGAGCAGAGCAGACACGTGTGTCCTCGCCTCCGCAGAGCCGCAGCCTGCCTGAGATGAACCCCGGTACGTATCCACCGCTGAGGAAACACAAAAGCCTCAAACGTCAGATCGTCTGTGGTTTATTCGCTTTGTTCACCTGCAGCCTTGTGACGGCATTTAACACCTGGGAGTGAACCGTGCAGTACGGAGAACATCACAGAGGTTTTCAGTACTCTTAGGAACTGAAGGTAACATTGGAAGAGTTTCCAGACACTCGACAGCTCTGATTTGCATAAAGTAGCTCAGACCTGAAGTTCATGAAGTAAAAGTGTAACCTCAAAAATCCAGCTGTGTGGAGCAAAACATCTGTGACATCATTTCTGGACGCACAGGTATCTGTGACATCAGGAAATCCTACAGCAGCATCAGGAGAATGTGAACATGTGCAGGCAAATGTATGTGCACAGACGAGCCGCCGTGAGCTGTTATTAAAGGTCTGGAAGGCGGGTTGGGGGGCAGATGGCGTGTTCACGTCCTCCTGTCACAGTGAGGTAAGTGGAGGTCTGGCCTGTGACGTGCTGAAGAGGTGTGGAGCATCGCTGGGTTCCTGTATTTAAGGAGAGCCGAGGTCTTTGTTCATGTGGGAAATCATTCTGTCTGCCGTCACCCTTAAAGCCTGAAAGCAGGACAGATGGATGACCTGAGGACGTTTAGCTCCAGCTGTCCCAGCAAACCAGTCTGAGCTGTGGCGTCTCCATGGTGATGTCTGAGGCTGAAGAAGACGCTGTTAGGATCACAGAGCAGCACACCTGTAACGCCTCCTGCAGAGGTGCAGGAAGGTTGTTTTCTGTTATTTATCGGGGATTAATAAGGCATAACTCCCCTGCAATGAACAGAATTTAAATGTATTTTATTTAAAATTACAATTTTATTATATTTACCTACAAATGTTTAAAGGCAGGCACACTGGAATAAGTAACAATCAGGTTTATACAAGAAATAATTCATGATAATAATAATGAAATTGTAACAAATGTAGGAGTGTGTAAGACAGAGTATTTTATGTACTTCACTTATACATTTATTTAATATTTTACATTTAATTACATTGTAAGTCATTTTTAGCAGTGTGTAATGTCTTGGTAATTTTATCAGAAAACAAACAATATTTCCTCAACTTACGTTGTAAGTACTGTACTTTTAGGGGGCGTGGCCTCCATTAGGGCGTGGCTAACTCTTCCCAAACGTCAGCGTATTTTAGAGGACAGGAGACGCTGTTTCCTTTACAAGTTATGCTTCTGACTGTAAGTCGGTAATGAAGAACAGTCCTCGTCACGTTAGTAAAATAAAGGACAACAGAACATAAAAGGAAAAATAAAACCTCCATAAAACAGCCGCATCACACAGAGTGCAAAATTATCAGAAAACTGCACATGAATTAAAATTATTTGAAGTATAATTCGTGTCTGTTTTCCTGTAAAATACCCAGAATTTAGGCACAACTTACATTTACTTACAATCTCTTTATTTCTTTCAATATTTAAAATGACTCATGCACTATGTAAAATGACTTATGATTTCGATGTGATTGTTACCTCCTCGTTTAAGTGCACCGACCTTTAAATATTTATAGATAAATAATATTACACGATGGTTTCAAATTTCAGGTTTTTTGTGGTTATGTGGTAGTAAACCTGTGATTCTTATACTCGTTGGCTCCTCATGGTTCACTCGTGTTATTTATTTAAATATTTTTTGGAATTATTTTTGAATATTTTGTGATTGTTGCATGCATGTCACGGTTTGTGGTCACTTTCGTGCCTCTGTAGCTGTTTTATGTCTCTTCGTGGTCATTTTGCATCATTTTGTAGTAGATTTGTGGATATTTTGTGTATTTTTATTCTGTTTTTGAGTTTTCTTTTGTGTCTTTGTGGACTGCTACATCTTTCATGTCATTCTCTCCCTGTTTTCTGTGTGTGTTGCCGTTTCATCAGCATTTGTTGGATCCTTGTATTCCTTTTGTGTCTGTGCAGTTGTCATCTGTTTCTTAGCAATCATTGCACACTACAGACGGATGTTTGGATGAGACACTAAACAGGAAGTAACTTCAAGAAAAAAAGGTAACAGTGTGTGTTCATCTGCTTCCAGAGTCTCCGAGCAGTCAGCCTCCTCAGAGGAAGTGTTCCCTCAGCGACAGCTGCCGCCTCAAGATAGAAAGGTTGGAGCAGGTGAGTGTTTGTGATTCACACCTTTGAAAGCTTCACGCTGACGTTAAACCAGCAGAGTCAGCAGGATGAACCAACCAGGAGGCAAGAAAACAACCAAACACGTAAATCTGCACAGAAACCATCGAGAAACTCTGAGGTTTTATTGACTGTGACGGAATCAGGTGATGATTTACCGGCACGCTGACGGGAACGCCACAAACATCATTCAGCTACATGGGAACAGATGAAACTACTTTACATCATTTTGTTCCCAAATTCAACCAAAACACAAAAATGTGAGATGTGAAGGTGTTTGTGTACTTCATCACAACACATCACCCAGAGTGTTTAAAGGTCCCGTCAGCTGACCTTCATGAAGCAATCAAATTAATGTGCCGATACTCTCTTCTCATTGGTCAGTGGCTGTTTGTCAGAGTGTGTTTGCCCCATGTGAGCTGTGTATCGATCTGTGTGTGTGTGTGTGTGTGTGTGTGTCCAGGCTCTGGAGCTGATTGGCCTGAAGCCCACCGACGCTCAGCGGCAGGCGCTCCGGTCCAGACTGCGAGCTGATCCAGCCGGGACGGTGGCCTTCACAGGTAAGACATCATCACTCAGCTCACCTGTGGCTGTACTCCTGCAGGTGTCCCTTCATCCTCACACCTGTGCAGTACATCATGTGGAGTGGAAGATAAAAGTACTTGCAGTACTAAAGTACTTGATCTTCTTTTATTTGTATTTAGCTCTTATTTCTTTTCACAGTTGGAGGTTTTAAACACAGCTCTGAGGTAAACTGATGAATGTGATGCTGTGTTTTGACCATGTTGGTCTCCAGCAGTCAGGAGATTTCCTGATGTGTCCATGTTGGATATTTTTATCTGGAGTTCTGTTTCTCCTGCGTTCGGCTTTACTCTCCTCCTTCCCGCCTTTGTGCCCTCGGTGGTTTCACCTGTCTTGTTCCCAGTTTCCCTTCACTTTGTCCCCGATTGTCTTATTTTTGGAGTCGAGCTTTGCACACTTTCTGTTCACTTGCGTTAACTTTTGAGCTTTTCTTCTGTTTTGTGGGCTTTATTGGACTGTTTGAAAAAGTGAAGGAAAAGCAGAGAGCTTCAGTAGAATAAATAAAATGTCTTCGTCTGCTGCTGGACATCAGAGTAGAAACAGAGAAAAGATGGCTGTTGCTGCTGTTGGAGCAGCTGTTTGAACTGAATTTAAACAGCCAGACTGTAGGAAATGATTCAGATTCAGAGCGTTTCCAGATGTGACCCGAGATCGAATCATCTGTACAGACAGTGCTGGAGCCGCACGACTCCAGTTAAATGTCCTGGAAGTTCTTCTGAGCAGGTTTTAGTTTTTCTTCTGTGCAGCTGCCGAGTTGTCACCATCACACACAGAGGGGATCCGTTAATCTCACTGCTCGTGGAACAACTACAGCCAGTGTTGGGAAGGTTACTTTTAAAATGTATCCCACTACAGATTACAGATTACATGCCCCAAAATGTATTTTGTAACGTATTCCGTTACGTTACTCAGTGAGAGTAACGTATTCTGAATACTTTGGATTACTTAATATATTATCATGCTTTTTACAACTACATGAATGTACTATTGCTGTGTGATTTATTACTCTTACTGAAGGTTACTCTCCATACCAACACCAACTAGATGTTTAAATCTTAATACAAAATGAGTAACAGTAGGGTGGACATTAGGTAAGGCTGCACTTTTTGCAGCGATCTCGTATAGAAAACTATTCCGCGCGTATATAAAACAGGTCCGCGGCTCCGAACCGTAGTAAAGGGACCTCTGGCTAATACGTCGGGTTCGTGTCGGGCTCGTAGCTGAAAACTAGCTTTACTTTGTTGTCTGGTTCAACTTTGCTAGTGAGAGACAGAGAGAGGCGTTGAAAGGCTGCTCCCACGGAACTTATTGTTTGGGAGGAAAACACGAACACAGTGTACAGTCGAGTCTTAATAGCTTACTTACAACTGGGCTCGTCAGGCACTCTTTTTGGCTGCAGTGGTTATTATTATATTTACATGCTTCCATCTCCC
>VUQG01026896.1:0-14476 GCA_015106755.1 Etia nguti | reverse complement strand
CAACATAAGTGAAGACAGAAAACTAAACAGCAGTGACTTTTGTAGGGTTACTGAAGTTGGACTAGCTGGTATATAATGATGTGTTATGTGATCGCTAGCGACACAGCTATGTTAGCATAACATAAACACAGTGAAGCTGGAGGATGAACGCTAACTTTTTTTCCACTCGATAAAAGTTAACGGGAGGGTTCTCGATGGTTAAGGACAAATGCAATCGCATGGCAGGATGCTGTAAATGGACCAAACTTCAGTCAAGAGAACAACTGAGATCCGGTGCGCCTTATGGTCCGAAAAATACGGTACACGAAAAAACACAATGGTGCAATATGTCTAAAATTAGAAACATTCTGTCTCAGAGTGATGCTAAAAAAATTTGTTCATGCATTTAGTACCTCTAGACTCAACTGGAAAACCTTCAGTTGATCCAAAATCTTACAGCTAGAGTACTGAAAGGGACTAGAAAGAGAGCTTATTTCTCCCATAGTGGCTTTTCTCCATTGGCTCCCTGTTGAATGCAGATAAGAAATCTAGAAATGCAGATGTTTGGAAGTTTGTGCTTCTGTGGGTGTTGCAAAGCTTACTGCCTGACTCATGTTTTTAGAGACACTTCAGTAGATGCTACTATTATTGTTACAAAAAGGACGATATGCTCCCTAGAGTCCCTCTGTCCTACCATTGTCAGCAGTAGAATGTCCACAAAATCTTTCTTTCTCTGTGATGTTGGGGCAACTTCATATTGTGTTACTCTCTGTTCTTCGAGAAGGGCACGTCGCTTCTGAACCACATCCCTGGTGAACCTGCAAACCAGAATACAGCAGACTAAAATTCATGATACCTGCAGCCTTCTACATAACTTGTATAACTTGGCTATACAAATATCACAAGGTCAGAGCATTACCTGTGTACAATATTTAAGGTTTGTTTGAACAGTTTCCCCTCTTGAGTGTTCCAGTAAATCCAGTCCCAATGATGTAAAATGTTGTGTTGCCGCTGTGTTACCAGGTCACAGAGCTGCACTATGGCTGACACGTACTCACTGGAAGACCTGGAGGGACAATCTTCTTAGAAACACCATCACAACAAAAATGGAAGATATCAGTTCAAATAAGTGGCTGTTCTCACTCCTGACAGTTGCTGTCGTAGCTGAAGGCACATTTTAGTAAACTGTCCAGAGTCATCAGAGTGACATGGTCAAACATTTCTAGATTAGTTTTGCCTTCCGCCACAAGTCGGCACCACTTGTCCTGAAAACAGAAACAAGGAGGGAGGAGCGGAACAAAGACGTGAGAATCTGCATGGAAAGAAAATCATATTTGGGGTGTGATTCATGTCGTCCTCAACTTAAAGCAGCTGAACTCTGGCTGAGGCTCAGATGGAGATGTGGGAGGAGAAAGCAGTGGAGAAGGCAGATTAGGAGGAGGAGGAGGAGAAAGAGATGATAAAAATCTAATTCTACAAATCTCACAGACATATATAGTTTAAAAGAGCTGTTTTTGGTATAATTGAAAACTAATTCATAATTGACATTTAGCAGTAGTTTGTAAGCTATATTTGGGTGTTTAGAATGTTTATCAGATTCTTCCTTTATTCTCAGGAATCTGGAATATTGTAACAGACTTCTATTGATGTTTTAAAATGGAGTTTCTCCTTTGCGCTGTCATAAAATGCTTGCTCATAGGGAGTTGGTTGATTGTTGGGGTTTTCTTCAATTCTGTATGTCATAGCTGGGTGCGAGTCAGTTGTTGTTTTCTCTCTTCCTTCTAGCATCTCAAAGTCAAGCCATGCTGGTACTCTCCTACCCCTTTGGGGTGGAGTTCCATGGTTTCCCACACTTTAGCCACCACACCCATTGCCCATCTGACTCATCTAAAGGTTATGCTCTATAGTCTGTCAGTATTCTGGACAACACTTGCATTCTACCTGGATCATCCTGTATTCACCACCTGCTTGCTCACCCTGCCATGGCTGCCACCTTGTGGACACAACCAGTGTGCAACCGCTTACTCCGGAAAACTCTCCCTCATATTCTAAGTGAGCAGTACATTCAGTACTGGCAAAACTACGCTATGTGGAAACTCGAACACTGGACAGAAATAAACTCATTGGATCCATCCTCCGAACCTGGAAGAAACTCCTGTGTTCTTTTTCCAGACTCACCTCTACTTTGTCTCCTTGTGTGAAAATAAACTCTAAAAAGCCTTTAGCCGTTTCTTTGTTGGCCTGTATTTGGATATTGTACTTTTGTTTAAACGGCCTTCACAACCTTGACACTGCAACGTGTTTATGTTACAACAGGGTTTTATAGGTTTTCTTATTGACAAAGACCCATCCACATTACCTTTCACAAGTAAATTAAGTAAAGGATAAACAAGTTCTTGTTTTTACAGAATCTGCTATTAAAAAACAGGTTTTAAAACAGTCCACAGTAGAAAAAATGATACAACGGCCCATGCATCCCTGACTTACAACATCAAGTGCCTTGATAAAACCGTTTTTGTCGAATGACACTATAGAAATCAACCATGATGACTTATTTAGAACCTAAAACTAACTAAAAAGCTAATTTTCCTCATGGTTGCACCACTTTTACCAACAAGCGGCAAATCAAACTGGATCAAATGCAAGTCTAAATGATCAATAAAAACAAAAATTGACATGGGATCAGTTTTGTGCATAAGTGTATGGAGTGTGTGTATCTTACATGCATGATTTTAGACGAGGAGTTAAATATGGTAATGTAGCTCTTCAAAATATCAAAATGAAAAGCTGGAGTCAGCAGTCGTCTTTTACGAGACCACAACTCGCCATTACTTATCAACACACTGTGTCCTGAGACAAAAGAGAAATGGAGTTAGCCATACTAAAAGGAACATAAAAAAAAAAGAAAGGAAAAACTTGCAAGTCCTGTAAACTATGTAACCACAGATGAGAAAAACTAAACTATTTGACTCACCCAGCCAAGGCTGTAGGTGGTGATAAATGAACCCTTTTTTCACCGTCATGCTGGCTGAAGGAAGTAAATGATAGATGATGTAAGAGAAAAACAAAAACTCTGGAAATGTGCTTTAATTACTGACTGTTGGTGTTTTACCCTACCAGGTGCCATTAAGAGAGGTTTGATGTAGTCAGGATGGAAGAGTCTGACCAGGTGATTAAAAGGACCGAGGACCCAGTAGCAGGAGTGTTTGTATGTCTTCACCAGATCATCCACCTGC
Organism: Etia nguti; assembly: GCA_015106755.1. NCBI lineage: Eukaryota > Metazoa > Chordata > Actinopteri > Cichliformes > Cichlidae > Etia > Etia nguti. The sequence goes on along the minus strand of VUQG01026896.1, from coordinate 11,261 downwards.
TGGAGACCTTCTTCTTTGCCCCGTATCTATTGTGTTTTATCACAAAAGAAGACCTTAAGATCAGTGGTCATAGAGGAAATTTGTTATGTGTCTCAACAGAAAGTACATGAACTCTACAGCTGTTATGATGTAGAGATCATAAATACGTGAATATAAAACTAGATGGTGCCTGTGTATCGTACCTGCCCAAGATGGCCCAATAGCCACGAGTGTGCCTGTGGTTTGCTGAAGCATGACAGCCTGTGAGAGTACCAGACGTTGCTCAAAGTCAAAACTGCAACCACAGCAACAAGTCCAGTACTGAATATATACATTAGTGAACAGAGACACGTCCAGCTGAGGACCTGGGAGAGGACACTGTGCAGGAGAGCCATCGCTGAGAGAGAAATTAATATTCAGAGGTCCACTGGTCCTGCTCTGTGGTTGAGGAAACTGCTCCAAACCTCAATTCTGATTCAACAAGAGGAAAAACAAATTACCCACATTTTTCAAAAAGAAGTCTCCCATTCAAATATTAGTCAGTCCTAATACTGCTAAGGTGCCTGATATTGGTCATATATGGAATCTAAAACATGGCAGTCTGATTATAGTGATACAGTGTGTTAGTAATGTAATGCATCAGTTAAACTAGATAATTTTATATAGAATGATGTTACAGTAAAAGGTAGCTGCACAGTTACAGTTTTGCATGTGATTGTTGTTACAACCATACAGAGGAAGGTTCTGTAAACATAATTAATTTGGACTCATCTCTACAAGCAAGTTAACAGCACTGTGTGTGAGTAGGAAGAATAGGAAGAAGCTTTTAGGATTTTTGATTTCAAGAATAGTGGATTTGTATGATCTCTGTATCCAGTACTGTGGATTATTCTTGTGTCCCTCTTTTAGTTCTATAGTATCATTTTCTTAGGTTTCACATGTTCCTTGTTCCCCAGTTATGTACACTTTCCTTAATTCCATTTTGTGTATTTACAACCTTGAATGTTAATCTCCTCTTGTGTGCTCCCTGTTCTCCAAAAAGGTTTGGATTTTGCTGTTTATTTTTCAAAAAATGCTTTTGCACTTTATGCAAGTGCAAAAAGTTGTTAGACAATAAAATTAACACTTAACCTCTTTCAACACAGACACTACTCTACAGTTACACTGTAGTTGTTCTCTAACCATGTTTCAGTTAAAAGCAAGAAATCTAACCAGTGTGTAGAAAGGAGATCGTGAACTCAAAGATCCTCACAGGCAAGTGACCGAACACTACAAACTGCTCGCTTTAAGATGTTCCTGGGGTTTAAAGCAATGTGAGGTTTATACCTAATCTGACATAAGTTAGACTGATTGGCCATTCACACAGACTTTTCTGAGTTGTTTGTAGGTTTAGGTTCCCAGTTACAGCTGAAATGGTTGGTCAGGTTTGGATATTGCGTTGTATGTTTCATATAGTTGCCTAAGCATGCAAATCTGGCATGATCTACATGAATATGCAGATAGAGGCCTGTCTTTATTGATTTATACTTAAATAATCTTTAGTTTTCATTCAGACTAAGTGTGCTATCTGATATTGCCCATTCAGTTTTATAATGGATTTACTGTAATCATTCACCACCTTCAAAGAGTTTCATTCGGACGTCTTCATCAATTGCTGTTCCAAATGACCTACTTGTACCTGAACCACTGCCGGTTAACCAACCAACCAACCAACCAATTAACCAACAAATTGTCTGTATAGGATCTCAGTCATCCAGGTCATAGTAATCTAAGGAGCAGGCAGACTAACAATTCAATTGAACAACTGGGTACTGGTTTTCGATTCCCATGCCTAGTCATACAACTATTTTGATCTAATTTTCCACCCCCATTATAAATGGATTTGACTGTGCTGTCATCACTAAGGATGAATGGACTGATATACTTAGATTTGCTACATTTTTTGTAGATATTCCTCTTTAATATTTGTTCATTACAGTTATCCTTAGTCTTTGTGGCATCTACATGCTGTCTCTTAAACCTTTTATAATGGGGGTTATTGATTTTGCTTCTTTCCAGGTTTTAACAGTCCATCGGCAGAGGGCAGCAACCAGGCACACTGAATCCTCATTGTTTCCTGGAGAAGGAAAACAGGAACATTTGTTTGGATCAAGAATTTGGTGCAGCAAAAAATAGCACTGCAGTGAATATCAGATATGATAGGCTCCTGTGGATTCTTACGGTCAGTATTCTTTCTTCTCTGATGCTTTACCACCTCCAATTGCAGTACTTCTGGCAAGAATTATAGACCGTTTTCCTCACTGCCATTTGCAACAACAGGACAAAAGGACTGACAACCCTTCTCTTTTTTTTTACTATTTTTACCATATTTTTTGAAATGAAAAGAGCAGTTCACCAAGCAAAGTTTTATTGATAATTTCAAAAGATAAATTAGCAAACTGTTATCCTTGGTTTCTGAGCCTCTTGTCAACGTTTAATTTCCATACCACTGCTGGCTGACTGCATTTTGTTTGGTGAACAACAAGCACTAGTGAACTGAAATACCTTGGGAACTGGGTAGAGTGTAGCCAAACTTGATGGTAAACTTGAAGAAATGCAAGGAGTCCTGCAGGAAGAAGCTGGAGGTCAAACTCAAGGAAAAAAACAAAAAATGGAGGTGTGAACTGAGAAAATCGATGAGAACCAGTGGCCAACCTTGACAAAGTAAATGAGCTCTTAGTGATTTCTTCAAGAGGTTTAGTTCACAGCTCTCTCCTGCCTATACACACCCAGACAGCCTTCAATGATGTTTCCCTTCCATTTTAACTCGGATGAACTCTGTGGCTTGGATTACCCCACCTCTGACAAACATCACTGTTTTACTGTGACTTTTGGCCAAGTTAGGAGGAGAGGGAGCTGGAGAAACTACATGAGAGCAAGCCTGCAGGCCAAAATGGCCTCCTGTTTGTGAGCCCAGTAGTAGTATAATAGAACATAATACCTAGAACTGCTCTTTACTGTCATTGTAGAATGTACAAGAAAATCGTGTGTGCTCCACACCGACTCTGGAGTTACTGGAATAAAATATAAGAAATAGACAACAAAGTAGTGTCTCAAATATGTTTTAAATAAATTATTTCTTATCTTTTGATTTACAATCGTTTTCACTTTTTTGTGCTTTAGTTTTGGTCTTCAATTGAAATCCTCTGAAGCTGGTGACTGGTAAAGTTCATGAAGAAAAAAAATCCCATCTGTATCCATAAAATTTTCACTGACTCAGCAGAAATATAGATTGTTTTTCACAAAGTAAATGATTTTCTACTTATCTGTATGACTTGTGGACTTCAGCCTAACAGCCCTATCAACTACTGGTTACTGGTCTGGTCTTGTAATGCATACCATTAAGCTGCATTCCTTTCCTCACTCAGTATCAACAGCAAATACAATGAAATTCAACACAGCAATATGTTTTTGTTTTTTTTCAAGTATTCTTTCTTGCCAAAACTCATCTCTCACCTACTTCAAATATAATGCAGCACAAACACTTAAAGATAGGGCATTGTACTCTTTTGTATTCAAATACAGAGAAACAGAGTGGGCGAGCTGGCTGCAGACGTCTGGTAAACTTGGTCTTCCTGACTCAACAGTCAAAATTTTCTCTTCAGCATTCAGAATGCTGACAAAAGTGACATCACTTGAGATGGTTTCTTAAATTAAAATTAAAATAAATAAAGGTTTTATACGACTTTTCTATCGAAACATAGTGGTGGTGTAAGTGGTGATGATGGCAGTTATTCAAATAAAATTTGAACAATGAAAACTAGAGTACCGTGTTGTATCTGCACAGAGATAAGTAACAGGCAGGTTGCTGTCTGAGACAACATGTCAGCAAAAAGACTAACCCTGGACAGACTGTCAGTCTATCCATGGTGAACATATAAAGATAGACAACCATTTGCACTCATATTCACACCTATGGTCAATCTAGACTCAACAGTTGGACTAAGTGGACTGTGGGAGAAACCAGAGTTTGCAAAGAGAACATGCAAACTCCATACAGAAAGGCCCCAGCCTGGATTTGAACTGAGGATTTTCTTGCTGTGAGGGGACAGTGCTAACCAGTGCAGTAATTTCCTGAAATACTTGACTGAAAGTGAGGCCATGAATGGCATAAAAAGGCTTTGCAGTTCATGTGCCAGTTAAAAGTGGCACAGCAGGTTCAGTGATTAAACTGCTTTACACAAGTCTTATAGCCTGGAAAATAATCTATCCAATTTGAATATTGAAAACTGTAGTAAAATACTGTAGCAGACAGAGATAAGTAGCAGACAGCTCCTTGGTGAGATACTCAAGTTCACTGAACCAACAACACATCAGCAGAATTTATAAGACACAGTGTTTATACATGTAAAAAAGTGCTGTTTCAGCATTATCATTAAGAGAGAAGACGTCTTCTGACCTTCGTATTCAGACCACACATATTGTCCAGGAGTGTAGTGAAGATAAATGATCAATTCACCTGATAGGATGTCACCTGTGCAACAAGTCCAGTTATAGTTTCATGGAATGGGTTTCCATGTCCAAGCAGCTGCATCCAACCCTTACATCACCAAGAGCAATGCAAAGCGTTGGATGCAGTGGTGTAAAGTGTAGACATGTTCTCTGGAGTGACCAATCACGCTTCTCCGTCTGCCAATCTGATGGGTGGTTCTGGGTTTGGTGGTTGCCAGGAGAATAGTAATTATCTGACTGCAGTGTGCCAAGTATAAAGTTGGGTGGAGGAGGGATTATGGTGTGTGGTTGTTTTTAGGAGTTGGGCTCGGCCTCTTAGTTCTAGTAAAAGGAAGTCTTAATGCTTTAGCATATGAAGACATTTTGGATCATTTCAGTTTGGGGATGGCCCTTTCCTGTTCCAACATGACTGCACACCAGTGCACAAAGCAAGGTCTATAAAGACATGGATGAGCGAGTTTGGTGTAGAAGACTTGACTGGCCTTTAAGATAAGATAAGATAAGAATAACTTTATTTATCCCGAGGGAAATTCTTTTGTCATATACATGCTCAAAGCTGCAAGAGAGACAGAGGAACAGATGAATAAGATATACAATATATACAATAAAGAATAGTAGTATACAGTAATATAGAGTAGGATATTTGATACTATATTTTGCACTAACTCTAATGAAGTAACAATATAACTATATGCTTTACAGAGGCGAGCCAGGTCTTCTCGTCCAACTTCAGAGTCTGTCCACACAAATGCGCTTCTGGAAGACAGGTCAAAAATTCCCATAAACACAAAGCAAAGAGTTGGCCAACATCATATTAAACCCTGCGGTTACGAATGAATGTCACTCATGTTCATATGCGTATGAAAGCAATATAGTGGGGCCACACAGTCTCCCCTAAAGCAAGTTTTAGAGTGAAATGTTTTGTTTTAGTTAGATAAAAACAACAACCTACAAGTGAGAAATATTACTTCGTGATAGTTCACATATTTTTTTCTCCAATAATCAAACACACAGGAACAAAGAGACCATGTGACACAGTGAAAAAATTTTCTTCTTGTTGTATACTGTCAGAAATCATCACAACCAGTTAGTTTTGGAATATATTATATAAACTTATGAGGCAGTCGAGAATGTCTTTTTTCATCTTTAATTCTATGTCCAGTTAAAATGTGTATTGTTCTAATGCTTAACAGTGTATTCAGAAAGAGACTGATGATTTGAATAAAGAAATGATGAGTACTACATTGTATTTGGACAGAGATGGGCTACAGACAGCGTTGAATATGATAAGTTCACACAACTAAGGTCAATTTACAAAACTAGAAAAGAACCTTTTGTTCAGTAAGATCATAAATACAGAAAACATCTTTGCATTCAGACCTCACATGTCATAAAGTTTGTCGAGAACTAATTATTCATGTATTAATGATAAGTTACACGTTGAAGTCTAAAAGTTTCGAGCATAAAAGATCCACTATCACCTTTGCCAATAAACTTGGTGATAATAGAAGCCTGAATTTACTTCTATTAATAAGGAAAGAATACAGTGAGGCTGAGATTAAATGTAATGCATCCTCTTAACACTGGCATTTCTCCATTGAATTATTTGATCTTGATTTATCTGTGTGTGTGATTAAGTCACATTTGTTTACAACATACAGCCTGGTGTTATAGTGTTGTTGCACATTTGAGAGTAAAGAGCTTAAAGTTAATCCTTTTTGTCACATCTTTTTTTTTTCCCCGACATAAAATAAAAGTGCAAAGATGGCTATTCTGTGTCAGCTGAGCTAGGATAAAGGCAAATAATAGAAGAAGAGCTTGGTTCTATATGTTTTTTTTTTATTGTTCAATAGCAACAAGCATTTTATTTTTTTAAAACACAAGAGGCAAAACTGCTGGAGTAGCAGGACCTTTGAGTGCTGCTAAAATCAAAGGTTGGTTAAAAGTGTTCAGTTTGATTTTTAAGTTAAAAACAAAGCAAAAACAAAACAGCAACACTCTTCCCCCTGGTGTGACTAACAGAGAAACAGCTCATTTGTGTTCAGTATGATTAAAATGTGTGGTGTGTGTGAATATATGACTACTCATGGCCCATCCTCCAGACAGTAATGAGTATCACAGAAACACTCAATTATCCACTCTGAACATGAACAACAAGAACACATTTTTTTTAACACAGGACTGCTGAGATCTAATCACAGCCCACTCTGGTCTGCACAGGTGGCTCTACGGTCAGTCATGAAGTGGAGTGTTTGGCACTGCGTCACAAGCCACAAGTTGAGGGACTGCACAGGAGGAACTACTGATGACAAAAATCAATGAACAAGTGGAGCATGATGGTGCATTTGCAAGGTTTGCTTGTGAACCTGAAGCTGGTTCATACTCTGTTACTGTAGAGTAATTGCTACATAATATAAGCTAGCTCATATTTTTATATACCAATTTTTTAATTATGCAAATCTGCTTGCAAGCTGTGATCACAAGAAAGCTTTCCCCATAATGTTTAGCTATTTTTTTTCTCTTTAGTGTAATTGCACAGTTTTAATGCTAACATTAACTCACTGATAACAAGTACGAGGCTTTAGCATAAGTTTTTTATTGTGCTTTTTTCAAGCTTAGTCACAAGGAGGAAATTCATTTTTTAATCTTTTTTTTAATCATTTTTCATAAATACTAAATATGGAATAACCAGATTGACTCTATCCACTGGTGTGGATCCATTTTTAGATATTTTAGTTTAATTTTCAAAAAGCTATTACATTTGGAAAAAGTGTAGCTTAATGATGACAAGCTCGATTTTCTTATTAAAATATAATTTTGTGTTTTGTATCAGGTCATTGGGTTTAAATTTTGGAAACCAGGCACCTCTTTTTCACATGTCTTTGAGTAACCACATGTGACTGATGACTGAAAATTGCATGTTAGAGAAATGACTTTAACTTTACCGCTGAATTCAACACAACTTGAGTTTAAATAATAGTTGTGTTCTGTGATTGCATTTCACTTTTAGAGAGAATAAAATTCATTGTGTGTTTAGCTACAGGTTAACAGTCTTCACAGTGAATTTTTGCCTCCACCAAAGAGAAAAAAAATATTTGGGGCTTTCCTGAACATACAAAATCTAGTTGTCGGTCATTTAAGACCATAATGTCACCTGCAAAGTGTGCAGGTAAACCACCTTCACAAGCAACAGCGACATATCTGTTGGTAAAGAGATTACCTTTAAACTGACATCTGGGTTTCCTGGCCCCCTCATTCTTTAGTACACATTTAACAACTCTGAACTTTTTGTGACTTATTGTCATTTGAAGATTTTCATCAAATTTTCCTTTGACACAAATGTTTTTGACCTCAGTTGGATTATCAAGGATGAACGTGTTGGTATCTTTACAGCTGTTGTCAGGATTGTAGATCTGTTTACTTTTTATAACCATATCACAATTCTTTGCAGTCATGCTGGCATCTATGTGCTGTTTTCTAAACTTGCCATAGCGGTCTTCTTCAAGCTCTGAACTCTCAGGGGCAAAGAGCAACAAACAGATAAACAGGATCCTCATTATTACCTAGTAAAGAAAAAACAGAAACAATATTCTGATAAAGAATTTTATCCAGAAAAAGCACATATTATTACAACAAATATGAAATATATTGGAGTGCTCTGGGTTGTGTTGCTTAGTAACTTTTTACTAGGATAACTCATGCATTAAAATAAAATATCAATAAATCTGCAGTATTGTCACCTTAGGAGCATCCTTGTTAGAGTGCCTGGGTCGTCGACCCAGAGTTTTGAGTTTTCATTATGATTGAACTCTGTTTTTGCCATTATTTATCATTTCTGGTCTTTTGGTTTCGTTGTTAGAATTCTGCCTTCTGGTTTCTGTCTGTGTTCCAGACTTGCTCTGTCTCCCCTGTCTGCTGTATCCCCTTGTCAAGTCCGCCTCTCTGTGTTATGTTTCCTGTTTTATTTTGATAGTCTGTGTCTCATGTTAATGAATCTGGTTTTGCTTCCCTTGTCTCGTTAGCCCTGATTTGTCCCAGGTGTGTTTCTCTCCTGTCTCCCATTCCCTGATTGCTCCCTCTGTGTATTTAAGCCCTGTGTTTTCCTTTGTCTGTGTTGCGATCTCCCTCATTCCACGCTGTATGTTCTGTTTGCCAGTCTGCCTGTTTAGTTTATTGCTATTTTCAGTTTAGTTATTTTATGTTCAGCAATAAAGCTGTTTTGACTGCACTATTTTGCCTCCGTGAGTCGGCACTTTGGGTCCTATCCTGCCTGCACACAGCCTTCAGGTGACAATAATGTCTCAGAGTAAGGTTAAAACATTAGTTCATGCATTTTACTTCTAAGCTGCATTATAGAAATATGTTTTTATTAAGTTGTCCCAAAAACTCCCTGGAAAGCCTTCAGTCGATCAAAAACTCAATAGTAAGAGGACCAAACTAGTAACCGATCATATTTCTACCATATTAGCTTATAGGAAACATAATACTTTATTAATCCCAGAGGATATTATGTGGCCACAGATGCTCCAAGACAGTAAGAACAGTAACTAACAAGTTAAAGTACCAATAGAAAATATATATATATATTTATATATATATTCCAGTCAATACATTACATCTTGATGGGTTCATAATGAAACATGATATACAGTTCTTTTCAACTTTACCTGGGCACTCAAAGCGCTTTATAAAACTTTCCTCATTCACAACGGCACTTTTTTCTATGCTTTTTTTAAAGTAAGTGTGTTCTATCTAACATTCACTCTCACAGATGTTATCCCAACAGAGCACTTTATCCTCAGACAGCAGGCTGAGCTGAGGCTCCTAAAGTAGAATGGGAAGCAGAGCCTTAAACTATCAGACCCCTCTCCTGTTGACCCTGTTCCCAGTCTGGGTTCAGGAGACACTCTCTACTTTTATCTACCATCAGTCCAGTTGTTACACCAGTCAAAAGCAATGATGATAATAATAAAGACTTGTTCTGTAACATATTTCTCACAAGACATATGGGTACATTTTTTATACTATTTTTCTCAAACCTGACAACGCACCAGAGGAACGTTTACTTACCATATTTCTTGCCCAGGTGATGAATGTTTGATTTGTCAGTTGGTTGGTTGGTCAGTCAGTCAGCTGGTTGACTCACAGGAGTTAGCCTTCTAAGCGATGGTTGATGAAGATCATCAGTGAAGGAATGTCTCTGAAAGGTTGCATCGAGCTCATTATAAGTAAAATCCAGGTGGCTGTAATTTATAGATCCAATTTGAATTGAGTTTAATGAGTAACTAAACAGAAATCAGTTAAAACAGCTGTAGACATGAGAGACATGCAAATAAATTATGTAAAACAAGGAGGAGATCATGTCATACAGTGAAAGAAAGTGGTTGAATTTTTATTCTTTTATCTTTGTCTCCTTCAACAGAACAACTAAAAAAGTCTTATCGCCTGAAGCAACAAGTCAAATCAGCCACGCTAACAGCCTCAGAGCACGACACCAAGGAGGAGACCACATCTAAAGTATAGCTGTTGTATGAAGGCTTGTGTATTCTCTCACCACAAACTATTTAAATATTAAATATTAAAAATGACAAATTTGCTCAAAAACTCAGAGTCAAAGTGGATGCTGTATAACAGGGTTACAATTTGAACAGTTTATCTTATGTGGATGCAAAATGCCTTGCAGCTTATTCAGAAAAAGTTTAAGTATAGAAAGAAGATAGAAAGAAAAGTTTGAACACAATAAATTTGTGATTGTGTGGTTATTTCTGCATCTGCACTTAAATGTATTATGATATTAAATGTGTTCTCCAGTGGTGATAATGTGGCTACAATATATGCGGTTGTGGAGAAACTACATCTATAATGCTTTACAGCTTATTCAGCCAGAGTTTGACGGCACTAACGTGACTGCTCTGATGTGAATAAAGCAATCACGAGGACTAGGTTGTTGAGTTGAGAGATAAGTAACAGACAGCTCTGCACTGTGAATTATTCAAAGTCACTGAGTCAATGCCACATCTGCATTTCACATGTGACTCTCATTGTTGTACATTGTTTTTTTAAAGTGTACAACACCTTAATTAAGAAATGGTTAGAGAACAGCTTGTTGTTCGGTGTGATTATGAACACAAAGTCATCTTTTTTTTTAATCCAGTGTGCTTCAGACAATTACATAATATTTTCTCTAATATGCAGCTGTGGACTTTGTTTTAACTGACATAAAAAGCCGAAATAAATGTGCCTTTAAACTGGCAGGTGCACAAAAACTTGTAAAAAGAAACTCAGAACAGAAAATTATGATGCTTATAATCTTCATGCAGCAATAAAAACATATATGACACTTCTTGATGCATTCTCAATCATCCAGGTAAGTAAATCCCCCAAAAAGTTGATTCTGTTCATCTGGACGTAGCGTTTTCAGTGGGAGAAACGTTTCGTCACTCATCCAAGTGACTTCTTCAGTCTCAGCTGACTGCAGGTTTCCCCAATCTTATAAACAGTACATTTGCATAATGACTGAAACCAGCCCAAGGAGGAGTCAAGGAGGCCATTTATGTGAAAAGGGAAAGACCATCTCTGAATCGAGGAGGGGGCCTAAGGGTACATCTTTCACCATCTTACAATGCTGTGATTGCAGCCATTCCCCAACTCTCTGTGAATGGTACTCATGGCCATTGATCAGTGGTCTTTGATCAGTGGGCCTTGATCAGGGGTTGTTGATCAATGGTCATGAGAATTTGCATAATTATGATTAAGGTGACCTCCCAGCTTATTGTTCCCTCAGTGGGCTG
>VUQG01026889.1:43215-59870 GCA_015106755.1 Etia nguti | reverse complement strand
TCTATTTAACCCTCTGGGGTCCATGGTATAATTGGCCGTTTTTGACTACTTTTGATTTTACCTCTATATTTCACCTTTAAAAACTGTTTATCTTGCCTTGTTTGGTATCATTATTTTCAGCACAACCTCAAATATCTGAAATTTGAGTTATTTTTTTCATTTTGGCATACTATATTAGCACAACTGATCTAAATTCAGACAAAAAATTCAAAATCCGAGTAGAAAAAAGTTATATTTTTTACTGTAAAACCCACAAACATGTTTAACGAATCATTTTCATAACTTGAAATGCAAATAGAAATTGTACATTTCTAAAAATTATGCACAAGTTTTGCAAACAAAGTTATACGGTACTATTTACCTAAAAATGCAGCCAAGGCCTCAGGCGTTTTTTATATAACCATTTAAATCTGTTTACAGAACAATCAGGTGTTCTGCATCAAATAAGAAGGCACACAAATTATTTGTGCCAGTCCAAAAAAATAGTTTGTGTTCAGTATAAGACAGAGGAGAACACCACAGGCCTAAACCCTGCAGGTCTGACAACAGGAGGTGTATCAGTCCTGTTTTCCATGTGGGAACAGCGTTTACACTGGAATCTGCCTTTGATGGCTTTTTTGGAGCAACTGTGACATTCAGCAGTATAACTGACACACAATACAAAACAATAACTACACAACACACTAACTATAGCCTCCAAACATGCTAAACATCACTAATGTCTCACATATGAAAACTCTCTCTCTCTCTTTCTTTCGCTCACCCGCTTTACGTCGCGGGTGTCACTACTAAAACTTCCCCTTCTCCCTAAACAGCCAAGTGCCACATGTTGCCATATCATTTTTTTGATTGGCTGACATGGTAAACTTTAACACCAATAGGGAAGGGGTGTTTTTTCTTTTTCTTTTTTCACTCGCAAGCGGAGAGTGTTTGCTAGCGCTGTCCGTAGAAAACGCCGTTTTTACCGTTCTTCCCGCTGTAAACACCACTGTTTTGTTCAGAAAAAAACATCGTGTGTATTATTTATCATAACTCTGGTTTTACGTGGCCGATCGACACAATTCAAAAACTGGTATATAGTTTGAAGTCCGCACTTTCGACCCAAGTTGAAATGGAGACTCAGTCGCTGCATCTTGTAGCTGTGTTGTCTTAAATTGGTCATGTGATTTTGACGCGCCGGCGCGTCCGCCGACCCCAGAGGGTTAACGTTTGAGGAATTTTGTCATTTTAATCAAGGATTTAATGTTTCGGGGATTTTCACATATGAGCTGTTTGGAAAGTTATCTGATACCAAAAATAAACATTTTTTTCACACAGTGTAGACATTAATGCTGTTAGAATGGGAGATCTTATAAAGAGAAAAGAGAAAAATAATACAGATTTTTTTTTAAGTGAGTACAGTTTTTAAAACGGTAAATAGACAAAAAGCTGAACATCAATAAAATCATCTTTTTTTTCAGTTCGATTCAGTTTGTTGGTTTGGGTTTGTTTGTATTGAAAAGATTTTATACAGTGGCTAATACTGTATAATGTTAGCACTGATAATAAATCTGAACTAAATATTCACTTACTTGTTCCATTGCAACAGGTCAAAAGTGTCAAACTGAGCAAACCATAAATTTAAACGTTTTACTACAAATACAAAAAAGATAGATCCAGGTGGATCTCCACATGTTAAGATACAAAAAATAAATAAGACATTTTTTCAGGTCACTGGGAAAAAAAAGGCACTTTTTTAAAGTCAAAATCTGTTTGAAAAATTTGTTCGTCAACACTCCTCAGGTGATCATTCTTGTTGTAAACCAGCATCACTTATTCATCAACTAATGAGCAGCCCTAGCAGGATAGGGACAATAAGTTTTGGCTGAGGTTTTATATTAATCTGTGTATCTGGAGTCAGCGTTGTGTAGCAGATCACAACCATTTCACACCAAATTAAGACATGTATTAAATTTCACTTTCAAACCAGATTTAATTCAATTTTAGTCTCAGTGGTTATTTACCATTTAGATGTCTTTTAGATCTCTAATAAACAGAAACAAGTAAACATGACTCTATGACTGAAGTTAGGTAAAATTCAGGTCTCTGTGAAAGCCTTAATATATTACTTTCCATCTTTAATTTTCCAGGCATAACAAGATGTCTTTTTCTTTTTCCTTTCTTCAAAGACCATGACTGGCCAGTCAGATCAAGCCCACAAACACAGTGCATGGATGTCTGGTGTTCGGTGTGTAGTGGGTATGACAGATCTCACTGCATCTGGTGTTCACTTTCATTCCATTTCTAAAAAGGTTTGTCGGGATAATGTCATGTAATCATGAGGCGTTGGTAATAAGAGGCACACTAATTACCTTGATTCAGTGGAGAATCTGATCAAATCTCAGTATGCAAATTAGGTACTAGGTTGAGCTAGTAGCATTGTCAACAAATATGACACATCCTTATGTGGCTTCAGTGTCTTATCAATTTTTCTTTCACCATGGAGGGTGAAAGAAGACTTTAATCAGGCTTCGCAGTTAGTTTGTGTCAACTCATTAACTATTATGTGAAGCACTAATATTTCGTACTGTTCTGACCTGGTTTTACATGAATCTAAGGCAAACAACGCATAGAAAACCTATTATTACAAAGTTAAAAACAAATCCCCTTTAAAATTGCATTTTATTTTAGGCACACCTTGCAAAACATTTAAGGTAACCTTATACAAAAACATCTATGAAATATATATATTAAAAAATAATTAATTAAAAATGTAAAATCATAAAGAACAGAGGATCTGTGTGACAAATGGATAATGATCAGAGTGTTTATACCCATTTTAAGAGGTGCATTTTGAGATGGGATTTAAATGTGTAGAGAGAATCAGTGTAACAGATGTTTGGTAAGAGGGAGTTCCACAGGCAGAGGACAGAGCAACTGCTGTCTTTTGACCCCATGGTAGTCAAATGGGAGGATGGTATAGTGAGATGGACAGAAGAACCAGAAGGCCTGAGAGTGCAAACAGGTGTGTTGAGGTGCAGAACTGTGGTACTCTAGAGAAAGGTTGTGGAATGCTTTATCTGTATGTATTATTGTAGGGTCTACCTTACAATATAAAGCGCCTTGAGGTGACTGTTGTTGTGATTTGGCCATCACAAAAATAAAATTGAATTGAATTGCTTTAAAGGTGAGGAATAGAAACCAATACAATATTCAACCAGGAGCCAGTTAAGCTGCTGAATGATAGACTTTATGTGGCGAATGATGTTGATGCAACTGGCAGAGTTCTGGGCCAGTTGACTTGACAGGAGGACCAAAGACTTACAATCAACAACTGATGTGTGAATGAGAAAGGCAGTACTGGTACCTGATGTGAGAAAAAACTGAGAAACGGTCAACGTTTAGTCTTGGCAAGGGGGATTTTGGTGTCAGTAAAGAGAACCGTGGTTTATAAAAGTTCCGGGGAAACTAGGATCTGATTTCTTGGAAGCAAACACAGAGGGAGGTGGACCGCAGAGCAGAAGTAGGTTTATTGAACAGGTAGAGCCGTGTGTCATCGACATAGCAGTGGAAATGATATCAAATTTATGGAAGATGTGGCCAATAGCAGATGGACAACAAACAGGAGGGGCTCAGGAGATCATCATCAGTAGTAATTAAAAATGGCTAAGATTTGAACTTTATAAATGAATGATGACAATGACCCGTTTAAGGGTATTTCAGTGATTCCCACAGAGATTTGTCTTTCAGCAAGCATGCTATGAGTTTTAGTGTTACAGAGCCAGGCATGGATGAGAATGATTAAGAGTCAAATGCAACACATTTAACCTCATCCACAGATTCATTGAACCTGCAGAAGCCCCGTTTGAAGCCCCCACAGCCTGTAAACCCCTGATATTTGAAACCCCGGGCTCTTACCTGCGTGGCTCATCCCTCCACCCCTGTGGCCGGATGGCAAACAAAGCCTTTGGAAGCCCCTCCAGACCCAACCCGGATAGGGCTGGTCCCACAGCAAACCACATATGGCTGGGCCCGGCCTGACCCGCTGCCCAAGCTGCCCGGAAAATGAGTTCAGCCTCTTCTAGGGAGCAGTACAGAAGTCGCACCTGGAGGAAGAGAAAAAGAGGAAGACAGTTACTGCAGTGGGTGGATGAGGAGAAGACAAATTGATTTTTTTCTTTTAAAAAAAGAGAGTAACTAGAAATGGGGAGAAAGGAGCTGCACAGAAAGAGAAAAGAGAAGAGGCAAAAAAAAAAAGATTTTTCATCCTCCCATTTCTTGCTGCGTGGCCCTATAATACACTTTCATGATTTCTTTACTAAAATAGATTATATTCAAATATAAATCAAGACACTTGGTACACTTACACATTCATACTTCACTTTATTTTTTTCAGAACACAGTGAACTGCACTTGAAAAATGATGCCTCTTGGTCTGCTTGCATTTTCTCCTCATACATTATTAAAAAGGGTGAATTGAATAGAAGGAGGGGGGCAACATTAAAGAGACAAAGTGAGAGTAAGAAAACACAAAACTCGAGGAGTGCGAGACGGAGGACAGCAGCTGTGTGTGTGGTTGATGAGAGCACTTCAGATGATTACTCAGGAAGCACTTTGGGAGAATTTGCGCCACAGTTTTGTAAGACAATTGAAGAGGTTATAAAACTGAAATTAGCCAAAACCAAAATGTGAAATGCTTTGCTAACACACAGTGAGAGCAGCAGGCGAGTAGTGTGTGGATCCTGCCACATGCTGCACATTCACCGCCGAAGATGGCGAGATGACGCTGATCCCTCCTACTCAGTTGACAGCAAATGGGATCAAAGTCGGCATGAGGTCCATGCTCACACTCAGTCCCTATCAATCACATCCTCTGAACAGTCAGCATATATTTAGCCCTCATGTGGCATCTGAACGCTTGAATTTTATCACTCTTTCTCTGAAATTAAAAGTGTTCTCCTCCTCTGATTTTTGAGGGAGAAGTTTACTTCCCTGCTTGCTGTGATTCCTCACAAAAAGATGTAATTTGTTATAATTTTCTCCCATCAATCACTTTTTTAGCACAGGTGACTCATTTTTCAAACGTTGGACATCTCATTCTGGAAGAGAACATTTCATTTAGATCCCTGTGGGTCGTCATATTTTATCATGACAGAGCTTAACTGCATCAACATCCAGGTCGAAATGAAAGTCCCCTTTAAAAATAGTGAATATACACTATATACATACAGAATATACACAGAAAACATCATTTATTGGAGAACCTAATTCAGGTTAAATCAGGTATCATTCTATTTTAACAAGCAAATATTTAATACTATTCAAAGACAACACTGTAAAAAATTATATTTTACTCAACAACTACACACAAATTGGGTTGAATGCTTTTTATACCAGGAGTGAATTTATATCAGGTTTTTTGGCAGTGCTAGAATGAGTAATTACTAAACGGCTTACCTACATAACTAATAATCTCAGCAGTCAAAGTGTCCATTATAAAAACAGCGTTCATCTACCTTAGCAGTACTACTTGGATCCCAATGTAATTTTATTTATTATGAAAGGGATAACCTGTAGTGACAATCCTTTGTGTTAAATAAAACATTTTGACATGCTTCAGCTCATTGTTTTGGTTTTTCAGTTGCTCTTACCATTTTTTACTGTCACTGTACACTCTGTGCCATTTCCTGTACGCTATGGAGAGTTAGCAACAACACTATCAGGATAACAGTACTGGATATTCTACACATTACACCTACAGGAACTGTCCATCTATGAAAAGCCATGCCAAAAAGCTCCCAGCACACAATGTTTCTGCTGTTGTTAATGCTAGAGGAGGTTTGGAACTCTGCAGTTATCGAGTCAGCACAACACTGGCTCTCAACGACCCCGCTCTAGCCGTAGTTTTCAGGTGATGTCATAGCTACTGGGACACGCCCACCTTGCAGACAAAAACAGTACTCCGGTCCTTTGCTCTCCAGCCATCCTTTGAACGTCTTCCAGTGCCTGATAGTTGCTGTGCTATCGGATGCACTAATCAGCATTTTATTTACAGCTGCCAGAAGAGCTTAGGGTATGGCCAAATCACGCCAATCACTGCTTCTCCACAGCGACCCTGGCTGTCAGCAGCGGCTCATTAAACTGTAGGAATGATACTCTGTCAGCTCTACTGTTATGACACTGTAAATGTTCAAGTCAACAAAACTAAAATTTACGCGTGGTAGTCCGTTTAAGATAGCTATGTAGTGCTTGACTTTAACAATGAACAATTTCTTGTTCTTCACCTGCAACATAGTGGCATTATTTACCCATCCAGATTGAAATACATGTAGCTGTCCATACTGTGAGCTCTTTGGAAGACCCATTCTTTTACAAATGTTTGTAAATGTGATTTTACTTGATAAATTGTTTGGCACTCTGCATTGGCTTTATAGTTGAGTTAGACAGACAAATGTCGTAGTTAACTACTGTTCAGAGTGTACATCTGTCCAGCAGCTGTGAAACAGCACACTGGTATAGTGTGGAGTTATAGTTGAACAAATGCTAATATGTCATTGGTTAACTACAGCTGATGAGATCTGGGCATTGAACTCACTTACTTTCAAACTTTTTTGCAACCGATACATTTAAAACTAGCGTCAAATGCTAATGACTGATCAAATTCAATCAGTCCTTGATCTCTGCCCGTTCCCAATGTAAAGTCACATCCATTAAATGCTAATATGATCCATAACAATGGAGGCATCACCTATGAATTATTCATGTGCATGTTATTGCAGACTTTAGTACATCACAGCGGGGCCAATATAAACTTGTCAGAAGTAGTGAACTTGGATTTTAAAATCACTGACACAAACTCAGAAGATGGTCTGAGCTGTGGTGTAACACTTTAATACCAATATCTCCACTGGGTCCCGGTCAAGTCACGCATTACTTACAAGATTCTTTTTCTTACTTGAAAATCCCTCAATGCCCTGGCACCTCAGTATCTCTCTGACCTGCTGCAAACAT
This sequence comes from Etia nguti, assembly GCA_015106755.1. Classification (NCBI taxonomy): domain Eukaryota; kingdom Metazoa; phylum Chordata; class Actinopteri; order Cichliformes; family Cichlidae; genus Etia; species Etia nguti. The sequence goes on along the minus strand of VUQG01026889.1, from coordinate 52,880 downwards.
ACACACAGTCTCGGATGCTACGGTCCTCAGCCATGGGTCTGTTTTCTGTACCTTGCACCCACATCAATACCTTTGGGGACATAGCCTTCAGTGTGGCAGCCCCCACCTCCAGAACTCTCTCATATATGAGCTTCACAATGCCCCGTCACTGGAGGCCTTCAAGAAACTTCTCAAAACTCACCTCTAGACTTTTTTAAAATTTATTTTTGCTACTCTTGTGTAGAGCGTCCTTGGGTTTCTTGAAAGTTATTATTATTATTATTATAATAATGAATAAAAAGTTAAAAATAGTATTGCACAAGTTTCTGTTGCCGCACTGCTTGGTTGGTAATGATTAGGCACGCAGATGAAAAACAGCACGCCTACTGTCTTACTTACCAGTCAGTGAGATACAAATCCTCATCCTATGCCTGTGTTATGTTAATGTGCCGGCTTTGAGGTGAACAATAGTCCATGTAGCACTACAGCTTCAGAGATCACAAAAAAGAAAAATGACAGATTAAAGACAGGTCACCAAGGTATATTTATGTTTGGGAGTGGAGGAATTCTCTGGAAGCACTGGAGGCTAATTTTAATTTCAGGTCTAAAAGATAAACAGATTGTTCACATCTAGATACCATCTGGTTGTGAGACTGTTAATGTATGATGAGAGAAATAGCGAGGGAAACAAGAAGAGGGAAAAAAAAAGAGGGGGACCAGGAGCCAGGAAGAGCAGTAACAAAAGCCTCAGTGGGAATATGTTGTTTATGAACTATCACAGTAAAGATTAACCTAATTTAATCAATAATTGCAGCATCAGGTGTGTTTGTGTAGGGTATTTGACTAGACACTCAGTCTACTTTACCATTTTTTAAATGCCATTCAGTACTAAACCTGCACTACAAAACCACTACAGAGACATTATGAGACAGTAACCTTTTGGATATCCACCAAATAATTGAGCATTTTGGGAGGATTATGCAAGTCCCACGAGCGGCATTTGGAAACAGCCCAGTGATGGTAATGACAAGGTCTGAGCAACACTGCACGTTAGGAAGTATCATGATATAGTGGAGAATTAATTACTGTGCAGTCTGTTGGCATAAGATCTGAAAACCTGAAAAAGCTGATAGAAATGCTACGATCAAATCCAGAGTTTTCAGTCGCATCTCGACTTCAGATACAACAGACAACAAGGGTACTTCTCTTTAGCCACTGGCAGCACACCACATTTAACAGTGTTCTGTAAAAAAGGGGACGTTAGTACTAATCCCACCTAATCCAAAGCAGACTGACACGTATTAGAATACTCTGCTGATAGAAAAAGAGACCAGATCATTTACACCAAGAAACAAAAAAAGGAGGAGACAGAAAAAAAACATCTATATGAGCCAAAAACATAAATGGGCTGCTTCTAAAACACCTTGAAAGACAGTAAAAACAAGAGTAAGCTACTTTTTTCAAGGACGTGCACTCATATTTTTGTTGAAAATAACTTGTTGTTGGGGTGATGATTTTAATAAGGAAATGGAAGGAGCGACTGCTGACTGACAACTGAATTTTAGCATTGAGGTGGTTTGTGTATCCAATTTAAACTTTTAAAATACCTTTAAATCCAACAGAAACAAACAAATGACCAACATCAACAAAGAGATGTCAAGTTTAAAATGAATGGCAGCCAATGACAGTGGGACATAATGCTGTCAGAATACTGTCAATCAGTTTCACTTAAACACCTCATTTCACAAATCTGGTGACACGCTGACCAGGTGTTCATAGATATAAAAACATTTCAGTGCATTTGCTTTGAAAGCCACTGACAAACACTTTGACACCATTTCTGAAAATGTTTCTCAACTATACAGTCTCATCTCCTCAAATAAAGCAAATAAATAAATTAAATAACTCAGAATATGTACATGTGAAGATCTAAAGGCCATTCAATACTTTGCTGTTCAAAATTTCATATCACTTTCATTAGATTACATCATGTTCACTCATGTTCATCCTTTTTCTTTGGTCCACTCATCTCTTCTACATTTCTTTCTCCCTTTGATGGACTTTATTTGGACAAAAGGTCATTGAAGCTGACAACAGTAAAAAAAGATGAGAGCAAGGAATGAATATGTATGAACCAGATACAGTGAGAGACGAGGACTGGAAGGTGGGAAAAAACACGATCCTGCGATAAACAGAAACTGATTTTCCCCTATCAGATGTGTTAAACCACAGCTAAGGTCAACTCAGAAGATGTCTATTCTACTTTTTCTGTTGTTATCTGTAGATGATGTTTATTCTCTTCAACTTTTATGTTTAACAGCAATCCATTCATGGCTTTTTATATTGTTCAAGGTTGAAAGTCATGCACGATATCACTCCTAATACATGACCAGACTCATTTCTCAAATCTATTTCAAGCTCAAGTTTGCAAACCAAGAGTAAAGAGATTATAATATTTAGCTTAATATATATAACAGGAATGTGTTGCTTTTCCAAATGAAGGAGGGAGAATTTGCCTCTCTGGCTCTCTTCCACATGCGTCTTTGTCCTGTCTCCTCTCACCCCCAACCAGTCGCAGCAGATGGCCTTCCCTTCTTGACCATGGTTCTGCTCGAGGTTTCTTCCTGTTAAAAGGGAGTTTTTCCTTCCCACTGTCGCCAAAGTGCTTGCTCATAGGGGTTTTCCCTGTGTTATTGCAGGGTCTTTACGTTACAATATAAAGTGCCCTGAGGTAATTATAGTTGTGATTTGGCACTATATAAATAAATTGGATGGAATTGAATTTGGAAGTAGCCTCTGCAGTGAGCTGTGTGCACAAGTCTTTCAGTGAGTAAAACTGTAGCAATGCAGAAGTTAGCAAAGTGATGATCCTGGCTGTAAAAAGAGCAGAGTAATGCAGAGCTGCAATAGCTAAAGGTTGTGGTTACACTACAAAGATCCACTGTGTCTGTGGAGATGGTGTGTGGGTGGGTGTGAGTGGACCCCCAGGATATCACAGTAAATGAATAGCATATCCTCAGTCGACCCAAAATAAGGCTTTTACTGTAAGTGAAGGGCCAATTTTAAACGGCTCGATGCTTCAGCCTCCTTCACAAATGTTCAAAGAACTAAGTTCTAGTCCAGTGTTTCAACTTCATAGTTACTGCTAATATACTGATCTGGAAAAAAGCTGATTATTCTGGATTTGTGTTTAGAAAAATTTCCTTCTACAGCTTATAGAAGACAACTCAATTTTTCATTGTGTATGTTTTACCTGTATTATTATGGCACATGTTTATGTACACGAGTAATGAAATAAGAAAATTATTTCACAGCTATAATTACATAAAGTAAGGGTGTCAAACATAACGCCTGGGGGCAAAATCGGCCCAGCAAAGACTCAAATTTGCCCCACTGGACAGCTTTGGTAAATGTGAGGGGGGAATAAATGTTGGACTTTTGTTTTAATCAAATTTAATTTTATGAAAATAAGTTTTACAGCTTTTCTTACTGAAAAATGGCAATTGTCACTACAAAGTAATTTAGTTAACAGATAAACAATTAAATGACAGGAAAAAATCATTTCTTTTTACTCTTTACTACAGAAAAAATAAAAAAATGAAAATCTATAGTAAAAAAGGACATGTTCTGGTAGCTTATTGCCCAGACTGTTCTGTATTAATAAAACAAAGCTTTTTAATTCACAGAAAATTTCCTGTAGTTTTAAACATTTTCTACAATGTAAGAGTCATGCTGAATTTTCTTTTCTCAGTAGAAAAGCTGTACTGTGCAGCTTTTTTTACACTGACAGAAAGGTGAGTTTCAGTGGTCTGGTCCATTTAGGAACAAAGTGAGCCCAATTTGGCCCATGATGTAAAATGAATTTGACATCCCTCACATAAAGTATAAACTGTCACTGTGATATGTGCGGATGATTGTATTGGCTACATTTACATGAAGCCTAGTGTTATGATTGGCATTTTTATCAATCACAATCACAGAAAAATCAAATGCCTCAGTCAGACAACACTGTGAAACCATTTTATAAAGAGACTAGAAGAATGACTCTACCCTTAAATTACTTAACCTGAATACCCATAAAGGAAATCTTGTTGTATTTTATGTGACACAAGCACAACCACAAGTACAAACCTATCCTCGCTTCAGGTAAAATTTTACTTATAAATTCATACGTCTATTCATCAGTTAGTTTGGCTAGCAATAGACTGGACTGTTACCGACTAAAGGTTTACTCACAATAGGTGGTCCATACCATGCATGCACCGTGCATATAACCCACAGTTCCATTCATTCATCCATGACCAGCATTTGAAGCCTGGGCATGGCTAAGCAAACTGTACCTTGGGCCAGCTAAGGTGATTGCCAAGTCTTCATCTGGGTCTGAGAGACACTATCTATAATAAATGGTAAATGGCCACCCACAGCTCGTAATCTACCAGCACCTGAGGTAAAGTATAAAATAAAAAATAAAGCCATAAATCCTATTAATGGCTTTGTGGTGTTCATCGTGTCTATCCTGTCCCTGATTCATGTATGACACCTACACATCTCTTCGGGTGATTATATACACTGTTTTTTGCTTGTTTGTTTGTTTTTAATAAAAATACAGATTCAAAGAATTAAGAACAACACAAAACCACCAAATCATATTCTGACTCAATAATCAGGAAGTTGATCGTGTGTCCAAGTAATCTGATTGTTTGCTATTAAAGAAGACGAATGCAGGATATATTCATCATTTCATGCACTGCACACAATTTTAATCAAGTGTGTCGACTCATGTAAATACCAGTAAGCACTAAATCACATCCCATTTAAAAAGCTAACAATAAATTTTCAATGTGAAGGATTTCAATCAGACCCCCAAACGGCACAATGCAAAACTAACCTCCTCTTCATCTTTAGTTTATATCTTCAATGTTTGGTTTCACTTTAGCTGCTTTGCACTACAAACATCAGTTTAAAGGTAGCTAAATAAAGAACCCACAGTATGTGAACAGTTCAAAAGTATATTTTGCAAATGTCAAGGCTGATGATTTTAGATGAAGAATGTAGACCTCTCCATTGCTCTGCATGTAGGTAAAATCTTCCTCACATACTGCAATGCACTTTTAAAATTGCTCAAGGACTAAGTGAACAGTACAGCCTTATAGTATGCGAGTCATTTTATCTTTCCAGGGGCAAGACCATTGAAGGTTGTGACTTTCAAGGTGAACCTAGAAGCTGAAAGCATGAGGTCACATTAACAATAGAGGAAAATATCATTTTTGAAGGAGAGATCACCATCTGCTTCTTCAAGGCTTGTGGAGCCTTCACAGATCTCCCCTACCTGAGCCTCGGGCTACAGAAGTGATTTCAAGGTTGGCAGCTCATCAAAATGAGCGGCAGGTGCTACAGATATCTTTCGTTAAATATATTTCTTTGTATTTCTTTCCTTTTCATTCACCATAAGATAAATGAAACGTTTTTCATGGATTTGTATAGCAGGAAATGACATTTGTGTTTCCAGCCTCACCTGGGCTTCATTGTCCTTGAGCAGTCGTTTCGTTCGTGCCCCACCGGGGTCATCCGTTACATTAAGAATCACCACACTCTTCCTTTCCCAACCAATGAAAGAGCCATCGGTCATACCCTCCACCATGGCCAGGAAATCCTCGTAGCCATGGTGACGGGTGGTCACTACAGAGAAGGAGGTCCAGTCATACTCTTCAAGCACCTCGAAGATAACCTCAAGCTGGAGCAAGGTGGAGCAGGTGAACTGGAGGTAGATGGAACCGCTCTCCTAAAAGATAGGAAGGAGACCCCATAAGACATAAATATATTTGGGGACTTGGACAAAGCAAACCTGTAACATATTACAGATTTTAATTCTCACAGCTCAGGCTTGCTTTTGCAAGTTATCCAAAACAACCAGCATGTTAGCCAGAGGTATTAAAATGAAATACAAGTTGTTGTTACTGTCAGTAAATAACGCAACAAAAGCTCTGAGACAGCCTGAAAACTTCAAAATATGAAAGCCAAATAAATAGCGATAAAGAAACTAACATTCCTCTCTCAACTTAATTCATCTGAATTCACAGAATTAAATGTCCGTTAATTAAATTATAATATTATAGCTTTAAAAGGTCCATTTAGTCTCAGCATCATAATCGGGAAATGGCATCTTCTTTAAACACACCTGACAAATTAAATGAAAAAGCTAAACCTTTGACCCGCCACACTAAAGGGGATCTTGTGTTTCATTTACACATTTTTGCCGGCATGGATTGAGACCACTTGTCCTTTTCAGGGAATGGCCTCCAGCATATTAATACAAAGTCTACTCATCACATTTATCTCAAATCATTTTTATCCTGATGATGATGACCCATTCATAGGGATGAGTGGTAATTTTTGCCCTCTGAATGGTCTGAATGTGAATATTATATCAATCATACACTTTGGCCTTCTCAGTGACCAGATCTCAACCCAACTGAACAGCTGACTGATTTTAGGCCAGCATTTTACACTGTGTTACTTTTTCATGTTCGTGTTCAGCAAAAGTGAAAGCTTTAAATCTGGACTTCAACTAATGAGTGGCAAGTCTGCATCCAATTTTTTTATATACAGTATATGGTCTCTACCAACCCCTGAAGTCTCAGCCAGTGCCTGCATACTGCTGAGCTGAGGAGGTAGTGCACAGTGGGATTTTAGGGGTTTTTTTAAAAATGAAAACTGTTTGCTGCAGCAGAAAACATCCAAGATTAAACCAAAACAGTAAATGACTGGACCAGAAGAAAGTCTTGTTTGGACTCTCCTGGCAGTAACGTAAGAACCACCACCATGAGACATGCAATTCTGTATTTTTTATCTCTTTTCTATATCGTGTCAAAACACCCATCCATCCATCCAATCTCTGCCGCTTATCCTTTTTAGGGTCGCGGAGGGGCTGGAGCCTATCCCAGCTGTCTTAGGGCGAGAGGCAGGGTACACCCTGGACGTGTCCATGTGTTAGCCGTGACCTGTCTGTGGCAGGGCCAACACATAGACACATTCACGCCTATGGGCACTTTAGAGTTTCCAATTAACCTATCCTGACACTGTCAAAACACATCTTAGATATTTTTTGGCCAACAATGAATGACCATGTTCTTACTTTCTGTGGATCTACTGACACAATTTCCAGTCTCAAACACTAGGATCCACAGTAAAAATCCACACTGCTTAACTGCCCTGGATGTAATTCAGTGATACTGGACCGGATAAATACTGTAAGTGTGTAAAAGCGAGCAAATTCATACAGTAGCTGTCTAGGCAAGTTCTCTTCCAGCTTAGCCCTTTTCTCTGTGTGTGAGACTGACTTTAGTCTTAATAAGAGGGGAGCACTCAGAGGAATAAGACAGTCTGTCAAAAAAGTCCTTGGTTTCTGAATAAGGCTTTCAGTGTCAATGAAGGAAACAATGATGGCCGTCCTCCCTGCTTCTCCACTCTCATTTAATCTGGACAGATGAGCTACTCAGTGAAAGAGGAATTCTTTTCTATTGACTTTTGTGCCATTGTATTTTTGCTGAAATGAGAACAAAGTATCGGAATGGGAAAATCCATATAGGTTGAAAGTTGGAATGAATGTGAGCTTAAACACTGAATATATAGTAAAAAAACTTATCGTGACAGCGTGGATATTCCAGCGCACTTTTGCTGTCCAAGGCTTTTATCGGTTTAGCTTGTACTAATTTTTGCTCTTTCTCAACATTAAACAAAGAGGTAGAGGGCATGTGTTTAAATTAATCATCAAGGCTCTGCATCTGCGGGTACATGTGGATGATCAAAGAGGAAACTTCAGGGCGTATCTTTCCACCCATCCATGTCGACAGGGCTCACCTCAGGTTGTGCTAAACTGAACTAGGTCAAATATCAAACCAGCAGCCTGATTTATGATGTAAGCTTGTCTGCTTTTCTTAACCCAGCTGAGAGTGGAGTGTACTGGGAACGTGCGTCGAGTGAGCAGTTGGGTGGTGGTGTATGAAACAAAAATCAAAGCGTACGTGTCCCCTTGGAAGCTGGAGTAAAAAAGAAAAAAAAAGAAGAAAAACACTCTACTTACACTCTTGTAATTTAAACACTCACCAGAAACAATGAATGAGTGACGTTGTGTCCCAAATCACAGCTGTAGAAGCACTTGTGACACAAGGTTGATTAATTCTTAAAGCGTATTAGGAAACATGTCTGACTCAGCGTCCCGAAGGCAATTAAGAACTGATTAGAGTTCACTTATCAGACATTTCTCAAATGCAAAGCTATACTCTGGAGGCAAAAATACCCATTTGTTGTGTTAAACCTCAATTGGCGGGGTCAAACAATCGTGGCTTTTCTAGATAACATTTAAATCAGTCACAGTGGAAAAGGCAAGACATAACCTAAATCCTAGTACACTGCCAGTAAACTGCAATGTATTCTTGTTAAATTTGCCTTACTGTTTTCTCAAGTTCCAACTAACCAGCATGCTTCTACGAACACAGATGCTATCACTTAAACTAAATGTATGCTGTATACTCTTTTAATGTCTTTTTTGATACGCAAACTGGCAATTAGGTTCCCAGAACTAGATAGATTCTTACTTATATTCACAGGAAACTTAACATCTCAATATACCAGCAAACTATTATAAACAACATGCCAGGTTAATTCTCCTGTCTCTAGTCCCTTAAACGCACCACCTTAAGGTGATCCATGGGCTCTTCCTGGTTGCCTGGCGGAAAATCAAGAACTAAACTTCATCCAAGACATGAAAGTCCAGAGGGATGTTCAACATAACGATGCTTTCTTTGTGTTAGGTAGCTCAACAAAATCCCCCAAAAGATGAGCACGACGAGGTGGTATCACCTTTCTTGTCAATCAAGACTATTTGATTTAAGTTTTGTGTGCTCACATATAAAAAATGAAATGTTCTTGCATCATTCCATTCTTAAAATACACGACAAAATGATCAGAAGTATATGACACATCCTCTCAGCTGAGAATCTATTCCACTCTTAGAGCATAATGTCATGAAAAGCATTTAAAATGCTGGAACTTTCAGCAGGTTTTAAACGGAAATTATTAACATAACCCACAGAGCAGGTTAGGTGTGCAGCTTAAGTTGCAATGATGATCCATCCATCCAGCCAGTCCATCACAGGGATAGCCTTTTTAAAAGAGAACCGTCTTTATTAGGCTGAAGGCTCTGACTTTGCATTCAAAATAACTTGATAACTCATTAACCCACTTTGTTTTATCATTCTTTTATTGAGTCTGTTTTATCTTTTCATTCGGTGGCATGATTCGATCGGACCTCCATCACAGAGAAAAACTCACTGAATCAGATAGTGAGATGGTCCAGTCGTCCAATAGGTGAGTCACAGCCCTGTTTAGCCTCCCTGTATTCAAACAGTTACAATTGATGGGTTTATTAATTCTTAATAATGGTTCCCATCCTCTACGGCAGGGGTGGGGAACTCCAGGCCTCAAGGGCCGGTGTCCTGCAGGTTTTAGATGCTTCGTTGATCCAACACAGCTGATTTATATGTCTTGAAGTTCTCCAGAGGCCTGGAAATGAACTTGTGATTTGATTCAGGTGTGTTGACCCAGGGTGAGATCTAAAACTTGCAAGACACCAGCCCTTGAGGCCTGGAGTTCCCCACCCCTGCTTTACAGTATAAAGGGTTTTA
>VUQG01026889.1:0-37013 GCA_015106755.1 Etia nguti | reverse complement strand
CGAAGACATTCATAACAACACCATTCACTCTGCTATCATGAAAACAGACAGAGACACAGATTGGATACATGCATGCATAATGTATTTTTCTATTGATGAATGGATGGATTAATAAATGGCTGAGTAAATAAATCAGCAGTATAGTATGCAGCACGTTTATTACCTCTCTGTATGGTCACAAGCAGCTCTCAAGTTGCAAACTCAGATCTGCTCCCATCCACAAGAGTCATACTATGAATGAATGAGTGAATAGGTGAACAGTGAACATGGATGAATAAAATAAAACACAACCAAAAGCACAAAACACCAAACCGTGACACTGTCCTAACGACCTAACACAGTTAATGCATTAAGTTAATGCATGCAGTAAGAGTACCTGAATTATCACATACGTGGTCCCATGCATGAATAAGCATTCACTGATTCATTTAAAGCCACATGACCTATCAAGACGGTAAATGAAAAGAATCTCACACATGCTTTCCAACAAAGTCCATCTGACAATCACAGGACTTCATACTGAGACCGGCCAACTGTGCAGATGTGAGTAATTATGCAGGATTTGGAGTTCTCTTTTTATTCTTCCTCTGTAACACCTTTTGTCAGAGTGCATCGCTGTGACCAACTGGTAATTTCAATTAAATGAATCCTCATTAAATCTAATAGTTATAATTACAAAAGCTGCAGTGATACAGAATCCTTTGTACGTCATACAGATGATTATCATAGTACTGAAGAGCCATTCCAAAACCGATTAAGGCTACTCAGATTACATTCAGTCTGAACACATCGCATATAATCTTAATCTTTCCTATCTTTATAAAATACTTTCAGAGTCAATTTATTTTCTTGAACATCTTGAAGACCAGTATTATTTACATCAGTATTTCTACATTTGAACTGTTGTTGCATTTGTTAGCGCTTTGCTGTGCATCTTGGACAGTCTGTATCGCTCTCTGTCTCTCGTGAATTAAACAAAATGTGTCCCAAAAAAAAGATTTATAGCACTACTAGGGGACAAAAAGTCATATACATTATCATTTATAAAATGTTTAAGAGTGACCACATTGGATTTGGACATCCAGCCATTATCACATTCTGACCTGAAGGGAACTTTTTTTAAAAACTACTATTTATGATCATTTTGTTTCAATTTGGGGGATGTTAACAGTTTCTCTCTTACAGTCTTTGGGAATGTAGCAGTAGGTTTGTGTACTTGTTTGTTTACCTGCAGTGGTGTTGTGGCCAGCAGCTCACACAGCTGCAGCAGCAGGGTCCCGGGACTGCTCTCATTCACAGCCAGGTAGATGACGTTGGCCTGACCCGAGGGCGTCATCACCGTCTCCCCCACGAGCGCGGCCAGTGACAGCTGTGACGAGGAGGAAAACGAAGCCATCTCGGCCACTTCAACTAATGAAGCTGTCTCTGTTACTCCCCTTCCTCCCCCTCCTCCCCCTCCTCCCGGACCGTTTCCCAGACCGGGCCCCGGCTCACCGACCCCCGCGCCTCCCACCACCGCCGTCTCCGGGAGCAGGGAGGAGCCCGAGTGGACCACGGCGATGTTGACACCACCTGAGTCCCTCTCTCTCTCCCGGGGCCGGAGAAGCAGGGGGGGCGAGGGGCGTGCAGGCCCCGTACAGGCCAGGACAGCCAATAGCAGTGAGAGGGCGGGCCTTGGGGCCACCATGGGGTAAAAGGGGGGCCAGTTGCAGCTGTAGGAGGGAGTTTGGCAGGTGTTGGCAGGTGGGGTTTGGGGATTTAAGGGTAGTGGGTGGTGCCTCTAGGGAAAGAGGGGAGGAGGAGAGGAGGGAGGGTGGTGAGGGGGTCGGCGGTTCACAGTGCTTCACCTGATGAGGAGAAGAGACCCTGGAGAGGGAACAGAGAGAAGAGCACGTTTGAATTAAGAACTGCACTCGACCTGCTGTCATACAGCTTCTCTAACCATAACACGAATTTCAAACAGTCACTTATTTTTCTTTGTTATATATCAAGTATGCATTTATGCATTATCTCAAGTGGGACGGCTGATTTATGTAGGCGTTGTGAAACACTTATTCTCCAGTAAACAATGTAAATAAATGACACAGTACACCTACTCATCCTTGAATTTAATGCTTCTGTTCAGACATCCTGCAAGTCTGTAAACAAAGGAAGGATTCAGGCAGGCAGAAGCTGCTCATTTTCTTAATACCGCTTGCATCCCTAACAGCAAAATTCTGCTGAAATTTCAGATTAAATAGGACAGCACATAAAAGTTAAAAGATTCACATTTGTCAGAGTGCAGTGCAAAAAAGTCCAGTGATTATACTTTATCATCAAAGGTGCCATATCAAAACGAAGATCTCGTGGATTAATTCTTATTCCAAATACAACATGGGGCTGAAGTGTGGAGAGGATAGTGGCTTTTATTCTTGCATTCATAATGGAGCAACAGAATTAAACCAGAAAAATCTCATTAAGCAAAACCATCAAATCCTCTCTGTCTATGGACCAATGAGAAGACACCGGGTGCCTTGTTTCCTTTATATTTATCAGGCCAATGTTGCATCTGAAATCCTTTTATTTAAGTAACAAAACATATCTAAACTCAGCATTTTAGTGTTAATTCGGGCAACCCATCATGTCTAGCTCAGCCAGCAATCCCAGCAGATCAACTGGTCTCAGTGCCAGCTCATGTCACACTTCTGCCCATCCCATTTGCAAATCACACGTCCATGTCACACAATGACACTCCACTATTTAAGTGGCTTTAACCTCCTTCAAGTTGCTGCACATCTGCAACCAACTTTGCAATCCATCTGCACCTTACGCCCTCTTTGTCATGATTTGTGTGAATAAATAATCATTAAAAATGTTAAGTATTTCATCCAGAATAATCCTTGCAAGAACCTGAGAAGAACCATTCCAGTGTTTAGTGAAACTAGAAGTGGAGGAAAAAAGCACAGTAAGCAGGTCAGGTCATTTCCTCCGAGACAGAAAGTTCAGAAGACAGGTTTTCATCTCTAACAAATTTGGATTGTTTTTTGGGGTTTGTTTTTTGCACCTTTCAGCAGAGATGGAGAAGTGAGTTGCAGCATGGCGGTGTGCAGATGAGCCCAAAGGAACAGGCAGGAGCAAGACCACAGAGAATAAATGGAGAGAACAAGTGGAATAAAGAAACAAAGAAAGACCTGCAGGTGACAATGGTATAAAAGATGAACTGAGGGATGAAAGGAGTAGAAGAGCCTCAGATAGAGGAGTGTAGATTCAGCTGCAGCGAGAACATGCCGTTTGTGTTTGTAAAGGAGAGCAAAAGGGTGAACAGCTAGACCTCTGTGGATTTATGAAAGTGGAAAGGAAAGAATGTTAGGAAGATACAAAGAGCACTGGTGTATGTATAAGTATGTGCAAAGGAGAGAAAAAGAAGGGACAACCAGTGCATCAATAGATGGACAATATGACTGCAATGAGCTGCATACTACTCTATATAATGATTTCTAGCCATAAAAAAATAATTTCTGCATGATTTAACATTATGACCAAAGTCCAAATGTTCCAGCTAAGCTGAAATGTACAGAAAATGCAATCACAATAAAGACACTACAGCAAATTCCCTCCAGAGCTGCCCTTTGGCTCTGTAGTTGATGGTTTTTCAGAGGAATCCTCGGGGGAAGTTATGATTATTTTCTTCATATTTCCCACTAGTAGTTGCTTAAGATGTTGATTATGCAAATGCACACTTTGAAGTTTCTGTATACTACAGTCTAAGCTAAGCCACTGCCAGGAGGACTACCTGCTTGCATAGTTGCAATGAATGAAAACATGTTGACTTTTAAATGAATAACCTGACACTTTTCTCCTTTGCAACTTGACATCACTAAGTGTAATATAATTTAAATGATCCAATACTGAAATACTGTAATAAGTCAAATCCTTAAAATGTTTTAAACATTCTGTTCAGAGGTGAAAGCCACTGTCTCACCGGTAGTCTTTGGTGAGCAGGTGATTATTACCATCATGGGATTACCCAGATTCCTGCATATTTCTTAGGTCTGCAGTCATATGATGATCAGTCTGACAAGGCTTTGAGCGATGTGGTTGTGGCTGAACCAGAGTTGGTTTAGAGTCTAAGTTGATTTATCTTTAGTTGATTTATCCAATCAAGTATTTCTAAGAGCCCATGAATGCCTACCTACACATCTTTGCAAAGACAATAAGCCTTAACAATATACTAATATGCTCCACTGCAGCTTGCTTTTTCTCTCCGTGCCCTTTGGTTGGTTAACGTTAGCTAATCGTAGACAGTGAAACAAACTGCTTGTCCAATCACAAAATTAAAAGAAATTATTCGTGTGTCTACCCTTGCCCATACAGGTTCCAAGGACAATTTCCCAGATGGCTCTGTGTAACAAACCATCTGGTGTGTAAGGTTAATCATCAGGTATCCCACCTGACAGTCATGTACACCTTTCTGCTGCCTGTTGTGCACTTCGACCACTTGATGATAATAAAAAAAAAAAAAGAAGCCACAATTCAACAGCTGACGAGGAACCTCTTTTACCGTTTGTTGGCTGCATCGCCCTTAAGCGTTGCACACGTTCACACATCTAGGAAGTGCCCAACACACATACACACACACACACAGCTATCGACTTAGTTGTTCTGGGTTAAACAACTTGCTCGAGGGCACCTCAACTGTAATTGCTGAGGGAGTCAAGAAAGCCGTTTTTTCACACACAGATTAAATTTTACAATAGTTTGATAAGACTCTGTACACTGTGCTCAGCTCTACTAAAGATTTCCATGTAAGAGCGGAAAGAGGTAACAACACTATCCTGCAGCAGGCAAACGTATAAGTTCTGCCTGACCAAGGCACCAAAGCCCCCCCGACACACTTATTTTCACTTTTTACCAAAGGAAAAATGTAGAGATCAGAGATTTAATCAGGACTGACAGCCAACACAATAATATGAGGATGAAGATGAAGCATCTAAACAGCATGATAAAATAAAACATTAGCTTAGAGACCACTGAGGCTGAAACACAATGATGATTTACAGTATATATTCTATGAAATATAGACAAAGTTTGTGTGAATCATATTACAGAATCAGTATTGTGTAAAAAAAAAAATTCAAGCAGCACATTCTAGTGTGAACTGATCCCTTAATAATCACATACTGAATATAGAAAATAGTTTAAGATCTTATAAACAGACTTGTATTAAATACAAAAGGTGATGTGAGTATAGAGTACACTTTATCTTAGAGATACACCTACAGAGAATTCCTTAAGCCACGGGTCTCTCTGGCTCTATAGCTTACAGTGAGTTTTAGTTTATTGTTTTAGCTGTGCCGTTACTTCAGTTGGTTTTGTTTACTGTCACTGTCATTGTCTCATTTAAGTAAAGAAGACGGCTGCTTTGTGGAGAAATCCCACTAAGCAAAACACGGCAAAAAGCTAGTGAACGTAGCGGGACATGGTTGCTAAAAGAAAGTGAATAAAAAATGTACGTTAAACGGACGCGACTAAGATTACAAAGGTGATTCAAGTGTCTGTGAATGTGATATATGTGTTGGTGCCTGATGGGCTGGTCTGAATATTTGAGAAACTGCTGAGCTAGTGGAGTTTGTAGACTTTACAGTGAAAGGTCTGAAAAAGAGAAAATATCAGTGAGCAGCCAGAGGTCAGAGAACAGCCTGACTGTTTTGTGCTAAGCTAACAGTAACTCAAATAACCCCTCGTTATCACTAAGATATGAAGAAGAACATCTCTACACACACAACACACTGAACTTTGAAGGTTATGGCAGCAGGAGACCACACCAGGTGTCACTCCTGTCAGGTGAGAAAATTAAGGTTACAGCTTACAGCCTCACTGAAATTAGACAATAAAATACTGGAGAAAAGGCTGCCTGGCCTGATGAGTCTTTCTTCTGATTTCTGCATTTTGGATGGTAGAATCAGAATAAACAACATGAAAGCATGGATCCATCCTGCTTTCTCTCAGTGACTCAGGCTGGTGGTGCTGTAATGATGTTTTTTTTTTTTCTTGGCACACTTCGGGTCCCTTAGTTTCAAATGAGCATTAATTAAACCCGACAGACTATCTGACTATTGCAGCTGACCACGTCCATCTCTTTATGACCACACTGTACCCATCTTCTGACGTCTGCATCTAGCAGGATATCGTGCCATGTCACAAAGCTCAAATCATCTCAAATCAGTTTTGTGAATATGACAGTGAGGTTAGTGTCATATTAATTTTCCATGACCTCCATGGACTGTGGAGATCGCAGCTCAACAGAGCACCTTTGGGATGTGGTGGAACAGGAGATTCAGAACATGAATCTGCAGCAACTGTGTGACACTATCATCACAGTCTCGACCAAAATCAACGAGGAATGTTTCCACCAGCTCTTTGAATCTATGCCTCAAAGAATTAAGGCTTAATAAAGTGGCGTCTACGTGTATTTCCTAACTCTGCTGTCTCAGACTTCATAATTGTACACAGAGATTTTATTTTATCAAAAATTTGCATATATTTTTTCTATTATAGTACAGAGCACTGTGACCTTGTAACACCACCTCCTATTAATAAATGTTAATATGAACAGTATGCATTATCAGTGCTATCCTCTAGTGGATAAGATATAAAGACATCTTTCACTTATCTACTCTACATTAGCGCATTAGTAGGTTGCTAAAATGTCTGTAAGAACTGATTTCCCGAGTGAGAACAGAGAGACCCCAGTTGTATCTTTCACATAAAAATACAGCTTTAGTTTCTCTTACGCTGTCAAACACCATCAGTCACACACTTCAGTACATTCCAGAAGTTGATAAGTGTTGTAATTTAATTTTTGGGTGTCCCCTCAGATAACCTCTTTTCAGTAACAACATTATCTGTTTTTAGCTTTAGGGTTAAAATTTGAGTTAAATCTAATGTAACTGACTGAAAGGGGGAAAAAAAATGTGATCTCTGCCACTAAAGTAAATCCTGATTCTTGTGCAATACTGCCAGTGAAGGAAAAGGCCGGATTGTAGGGGATCATGGATTTATATTACAGTTTCATAAAGGGCCATGTGTCGTTCCCAAACGGATCAAGAAACAGCAGCATGGAGTCATTTTACAATATGTGAATATGTGGATGTGAAATGTAGTACCTTCAACTGTATTTAAGATATGCAATATTCATGGGATTGCATGCCTTTACTGCAACTGTTCTGTGAACATTTCACAATATACTGAGGGGACTGCAATACAGCGCAAAACAAAGCTTTAAACATGTCCCTTCAGCCCGAGTGCTGTGTAATATACTGCCAGAGCAGTCCAGCAAACAGAAGCATTTTTTAAGCATTACGGTGAATGTGAGGATATAAAGTATAAAATGCTGTGATTCCATATATTCTCCTAAGGCTATTTTTTTTTAGCATTTCATAGCTGGTGAATTAAATTAATGAAATGAAAAAAGATATAATTGCCTTTGTTAAAGTAAACCTATTATGCTTTAATATATTCTGCCATTTATGTATTTTTACAGTGCTGGATGGTCCAAATTACCAATAAGCAGCCCAACATTTTTATGATGTTGACATCATCGATGTTGACAACATTGCAACCTTCACATGGTAATAGAAACAACATCGAAAATAGTGTTTTACCAACTTTTTGCCAGCGTCTTTTGGAAGAAAGTCAAGTCTCATCACAACACCTGCTCAATAAGTCCTGAAAAAAAGAGCTTTATTTTTTCAGCTTGGTGTAATACCTGAGATATAAGTCTGACCACAGGTCTCATCATCCTACATTAACCTCACGAGTGTTTTGAGGCTAAATACATTTTCAGATTGAAAAGTCTCGTGAAATACCTGAAGCGTGAAAAGTGGAGGTGCTTTATAAGAGCAGACCAATGCAAATGGTTTAATAATGAAATGTTTAGCAGTCAGACATGAGTGGATTGATTGAATGTTTATGACTTTCTTTAGGATTTAGCTTTTTTAAGAAAGAGGAACTGAAATAAGTTGCTCAAATTTTCTCGCAAGTGTATGAAAAATAAAGCAGTAAGGCAACATTTTTCTGTGTGAACCATCAGAGTCGCTCTGGATTGAAATGTAATGAATGCTGAAGAGTATACAGAGAGACTGCATGTGAATCATACCTGCTATGCTACATAGTCTTAATACCAGCCATTAGTCATGCTGTTGGCCTTGGCTATACTGTATATACAGGCTCAAGCTGTTGACACTTATCAGCCTTAAATACATGGAGAAAGTGAAGCAGTCTGAGGACTGCAGGCTGCCAAACAGCAGAGCCACAAAGCTGTCAAGACACCAGCGTTATCACAGCTTTCAGTGACGGTCTGCTTATTTAAAGTAAATGGTAAACGCTTGAACCAAACCTGTCCAGATATTATTTTATTTTCTTGCTTGCACGTCTTTGCTGGATCCATGTGTGCCACATGATGAAGTGTGTCCCAAAGTCACCTGTGCTGCTTTATACAGTATATAATGTAAAGTAGCCTAATACCCTATATGCTAGAAAAGCTGTGTCTTTGCACACACAGGATCCTTTAGGAAAGGAAATACTTTAAAGTTATTTTTGGCTGAGTCTGATCAGTGATTTGATTAATGATGATAAAGGTCGCTTGTTATCTTTTCTCCAATCTTCACTGTGTTTTAGTGGTTATATTTTCTTCAATATCTTGCTCTTTGCTGCTGCAGTGACCCACTTTCCCATCAGCATCGTTAAAACTTCATCTTGTTCTATGTTGTGTTATCTTTTTAGAGGACAAGATAATCTTCATTGTATCGATTAAAGTTAACGTGTGCCACAGGGCAGTTGTGTAAAGAGAAGTGTGGAACTGAAAATAATTTAGTATCCCGTACATGTAGCAGCCTTATGCCTGCCTTCAAAGTGACATCAACTTCTTGATGGGCTGTTCTGGAGTTGTGAATGGTAAAAATACAGTAATTTAACCTCGACTCCAAACAGTACACTACTACATATTCTACTGCAAATCAAATGTTTCTTGACTCACTTGGAGGCTGCAAATATGCATGAAATGACGTGGATCATTGTGCACTTGTCAAATGCAATAAAAGAAATGCTGAAAGGTTTCAGACTTTGGAGGAAATTACTTCTCTTTTAGTCATAGTCTACATGGTTATAGCAAAGAAAGACAGGAAGGATGAAAGGTAGAAAAGACATGGTGCTAGAAACCCAGAGATACAGTGGCTATAGTGCTGGGAATTCATAGTGTTGTGATGCATAGAGGTTTACTGACTGGCCTCTGCAGTGAGAGCAGTGTAAGCATATGGCTTTAACCTGAAGGCAGTATCTACTACTCGGCACACAGAGCAGCAAGCAACACATGCAAGTCATGCAGCATTCATGGTCCTGTGTTGGTGTCTGTAAAATTGGAGTTTGGAAATTCACCTGAATTAGCCCTACCGGGGCTAAACTACACTTTTGTGTACAGTTCTTCAATGAGCCAACAGGAAGTAGCCAGATGGCAATGATGGTACGCATTGGATGAAAAGTTGACCTGAACAGGAAAGACAGTGACAGCAAAGTTCAACACAAATTAAAAGAAGAATGGACAAAAGCCATCATACATCTCGATATGAATGCACAAAAATTATAAGCAAGAAAAACTATGCTTGGTAACTAGGTAGGTTACCAAAGGTAGGTAGATAGCAGGTTTTGCCATCCTATGAAAAGCAATTATTAGTATTATCTGCTGCCAAATTATCTATATGTTACCCTAGCCTGTGTTAAGTGATAATGCATAAATAATGACTGATGGATGGTACAGGAAGCCATAGAAGAAGAAAAAGCCCAGAAGCCCCTGAAACTTGTCTGTTGCCACTGCGCACAGCCACCCCTCAAAGGCTGATTCAGACACGTCAAAAATCCTGAAAAAGGGTACTTACCTAAAAACTTCGTGCCAGTTTTTCAAGTTGCACATTTTTAACACCACCCCTATCTTACATCTGACGGCAAACCATGTCATTTTTCCCTTCTGTAGCTGTTCAGGTTTCCAGAAAATGGACCAGTCCAACACATGTTAGTGTTCTGCCAACGTGTTGGTTACATTTTAATTTTTGTGTGAAAATTTAACAAATCTGAGACTTATCCAAGAATATTTCTGCTAATTTACTTGGCCTCTGGTAAGAAGTTAACTGATTCTAATAGGTCCTATATCAATTTAAAATGGTAAAAAAAATAGTTGTAAATGAACCTTTTTGCTGAAAATGTTGATATAAATAATTTGAAAAAGCACCTCTGATAAAAAAGGAAAACCTTGTTTGTGGAATTAGGATTGTTAACTATTCCTTTTTTATCGAATGTGTTTTTGTTGATGCTACCGGAATTGACATTTAATAGGTTTAATTAAAAAAATGTAAAAAAAAAAAATGCATGAAAAATCTGAAGTGAACAGCTGTGGTGGCAGTAAATGTGTCAAAACCTGGATGCAAATTAAGCTGTTGTTGGAAAAACAAATTGCATCCTACACAAACACTCTCCAGAGGGATGAGAACAAGAAATGTCAAAGCGGCGGCTTGTGGGAAAGATGCTAGAGCACATTGTGCATTTAGCACATTGCAGTGCTGGAGAGATGGATGTTTTTCTGTGCCTGTGTGAAGGCTGCTAATACATGATTGATTATCAATCAGTATTCTGCTGCCTTAGAAACCGTGGGATGCACCAGACCTGGAGCATTTGGAACAACTGCAGCTGTGAAAGCAGATACCAAATCCTGTACGTGTCAAACCATGTATGTTTAAATTTTTTTAAATCCCTGCATGAACAACAACAGCTGGGCTCAAACAAAGATCTGCAGGTTGAGGTGTGTGTATGTTTATGTGTGTATAGAAATAATGACTACTAAAAGAAAGATGAAGATGTGGGGGTTTTTCAGCAAGACCCAAAAAGAAACCAGACAGACAGACAGAGAAAAGGTGCAAAGAGGATATGCAGAAATGCAGTGGCAACAGTGTCTGCAGATGGGGATGGCAGACGAGGGGCGGGGGTGAAAAGGGGAGCGGCTGGCAATGTACGCAACGATCAATCAACATCACTTTACGTCAGCATACCCACAAAGTGGAGTACAGTGCGTTTCCTTGGGAGCTATGAACCTCCGGCTCTGAGGGCAGAGCGAGCGTGGCCACTCCCCTGTGTATTGATTATGGCTACTTATGGCACCCAGGGGTTCCATGTTCCTTTTCATTTTTCTCTTTCACTGCATTTCTTATAGAACATACTGCTCTCATGCTGGCAGTAGAGCCAATCACTCTCTGCTGCTGCTACAAAATTAATTAACTTTACTGCACTCTGCCTACATTTTTAGCCAATGCTAATTATGAGAACTTTTCATAGATACATCATGCTATCGAAATTGGATTCTCTTTTCCAACATTCCAGTATTTTATTTATTTGAGGAAACCAATAAAGAAATTATATTCTGTAGTTTTGTTTGTTTATTTGTTCTGGTAATCTTATAGTGTCACACCTTAGCTAAGACATTAGAGACTAGGGTCCCACATGTGGTTACTTTAAGTAACAGAAGGACTTTCATTATTATTAGTAATTACAAATAATTATAATAATTTGTAATAAACTGTGACAAAAAGATTTTTTTATATATGTGTGTGTGGATGATTTATTTATTTAAAAAAACTTTTTTTTTTTTTAGCATAGTTGCTTACTGTGTTGTGAGATCAGTGTTTGACTTTAATTACTTTAATCACTAATCACATCACTAATTATTTAATCACTTGTGATGATTTGCTATATATGGCACAGTATATGCTCTCTGATGTGAAAATAAATGTTTTGCTGGGTGCTGTATTGTCTGATTCGGGCTTCCATGTTCTGCCAAGAGGCAGAATGGACTTGTGCTTAGAGCAATACAAAATGATACAGAATGGGAAAAGTTGATTGACAGAACGATTCAATAATTGCTCGTTTGCTCGCTTCGTAAAGAATGTGAAGAATGTGCGTAGGGCACGACTTTAGATACAAAGAAGAACAAGGAAAGTTCGCAATGGGAGTTTTGATTGAAATGGAAAGAGTATGTTATTAAAAGCAGGAGATTAAAAAAGCCTACCCTTTATTTTTATAACGATGCTGCTACAGTAAAAGGCATTTTCAGTGGTGTAATATAATGTAGCAAACAACAATAACTAGGATCATTAAAGAGGCCCATTATGCTTGTTTCTATATGTTTTATTTTTGGACTCTATCAGAGTAGTTTACCATCTTTTCCATAAATCTCACTTCATCCTCTGACTGCAACATGCTGTTTAACCCCCCCTCCCTTTTTTTCTCTTCTAATTGGCTGTACTGTGCAAACACAAGAATTCAACAACAGGTGGGCGGGGCCATTTTACTCACAGCCAGTGTGGGTAGGGGCTTTCCACTTTTTCTGACATTATACAGAGAAATGTTTGAAACAGTATTTCGAGCAGTCTAACATTGCTGTTCTACTGTGTCTGCCACTGTGACAGTATATTTAAAAGATGATAAGGAAAAACTCAGTCGATTCCATTTAACAATGATTTAATTTAGCAACACAGGATCTGTGCGTGATAGGATATTAATACAAATTATGACATTTTTTTTGTTGAATTCAAATTTGTAATAAAAAATAATTAGATATTAGACAGATTTGATGTTCAATAGAATAGCAAGTACAGCAATACAACATAGCAATTAAAGGATATTGGTGAGTGTGTGATAGACTGCAAAACCATGTTAGATGAAGCAGATGAAAACATATCAGACCTTTCTGATGAGAGTTTTCCAAGATTAATCATTCAAAACTGATATGGTCGACGTGTACACATCCTGTGCAAAATGTAGCCTCAGTTCTTAGCTTACAGCAGTGGCACCCAGTGCGGTCTTCTGCTTCATAGCTCAGTGTGTTGTACAAAGAACTGCTTACTGGATATTTTGACTTTTTAGTTTGTCTCCTCCTAGGTATGGTTGTGCAGGAAAATCCCAGTAGCTCAGCGGTTTCTGAAATACTCATACCAGCCCGTCTGGCACAAACAAGCATGCCTAGTTCAAAGTCATGTAGACATGGCGTGTGATTAGCTGATTAGACAGTTGTGTTAACAACCTAATGAATAGGTGTACCAAACAAAGTGGACGGTGCATGTATGTAACTGTCAAAAACAACAAACAAACAAAAAGAAAGAAATAATAAAATAACTGCTCACTCTGAAGACAGAAGAGCTTATACAGTAGTATTTTCCTATTTTTAAATGTGAGGACCAAGTTGACTAAAACCACACATACGTGGCAACCTTCCTCATTTTTTCCTGACATTGTTTTTCTTCCCATTATCACTTTTCCAGTCACCCTCTCCCCCCTCCGCTACCTTTTCTGTCTCCTGTCATTTCCACATATTCTCTCCTCTCTTTAACTATACCTACCATCCTCCCCCTCCTACACCGCCTTCCCCTCTTCATCTTCCTCCTCTCTTCCTCCCCTTCCTCTCCTGTGGGCCATCAGAATTCATTACAGGCGGAGCTGATTCATGGCTCAGTCCCACATCATTGGAGAGCATGGAGGCATGCCTATAAATCTACACACTACTAAGATACACGTGCGCACAAACACACACCGTGTCACAAAAACGACACTACATGCATACTTACCAGCATTTCAAAGACTTGGATAAATGAACTTAATGCATGGACATGCCCACTCACTGTTACACACAACATGCAGTTACACATGCACATCGCACAGGCTCATCAGCAGTGCGCGCAGCCTTCATCCTGCAGACCATCATTATAGGCAGAAACCTGCTGAGCATCCAGCTCTGTACATGTGTAGGAAACTCCTCTCCTAGCTTCATAACAAGCAGGGGGACTTAAGGTCTCTTAACTGTGCAGATACTCAGTGCATAGAGTCACAGTGAAAACTGCACAGTGTTGTGTGTGACAGAGAAATCAAGGATAATTGCGTTACTAGGTAAGTTGTAGGTTCTGACTGTACTAGCAGCATTTTTGCCCTCTTTCACGATGCTGTTTAAGTATTAAAAATAGAAAAGGATGCATGTGAGTTTCAGTACATTCAAGATGATTCAGTAACAGGTATTTGTCTCTCATTTTTAGCTTTATTTCTGGACATCAACTATTTCTGATTGAGAAGGATTAATGCATTCAGACAGAGCACTACATTTGTGCATGGATAAGTGATCAAATGCTTCATTCATGCTTATGCATCAGGGCCTCGCTCATCAGTGTCTTGGCTACCAGCCGACATGTAACATCATATTACAGGTTACTGTGCTGCGCAATTCATGCCAATGCTTTGCCTGAGGTGGTGGAATAGCTGATGCAGCAGAGGTTTTTGCTTTTTTTTTTTTTTGGTTTTGTTTTTCTTTTCCACAGAAGACATTTTGACATATGACAGTAGGGAAAAGGCACAGAGGTATAAAGAGAAGCTGATTCTGACTGAAATGTGTTTCGATGCTTTGGTTGCAGGGTCCCAGTATTATGCATGTTGGCTCACTGTTATTTATTCACCAAATAACACCTGTGGTTTTCCACTGCTGTGGAAAGGGCCTGTTGTTGACTTCATGGGACCTAAAGTAGCAAATATTTTGACATTTTCCTGCATGTGCTAAACAAAGTTTATGAAGTTTATTCAGGACCACTATAATGAAATATAGTCTGTAGACTATAATGATTATTGTCATTTTTTTCTATGGTCATTTCTTTTTGGCAGTCTAGCACTGTTCTGGGGCATCTCCACTCCTCCATGCTCATATAATAAAGGCTGAAGGGAAGGCGGTGTGTACAAATGCAAAACTGCAAAACTGAATCACTGTTCAACAAAGTTATGTCTGTGTCTATGTTTTGAAGGTAAAAGTTTCAACTCAAGCCCTCATCTTTCCCTAAACACAACCAAGTGTTTTTTGCTGCCCAAACTTCAGCAGAGAGTTAAAAAGAAAAGTAAAAACTGAGTGTAAATGAAACAAATCAGCAAATAAAAACAGTGAACGCAAAGTGAACATGAGAAAAAGATCCCAAAAGAGCAACTGGTAGAGTCGCTGGCTCCTGGCAGCCAATAAACAGAATGCAGGTTTGAGGTACTATGCCATTTATTACACACAGTCTATATTACCACCACATTTCATTTATGAAAATACCAGTAATATGATAAAATAATCAGTAACTTTTCACTTCACAGGACAGCATAAGTACACATAACTTACAAATGTAGGTTCATTGAGTATAGACCGAATCAGCCAGCAGAAACACGGTAATGTTAATGTATGTCGGTGTCACGGGTGATGGTGATGTTGTGTATGTGCTTCCAGGTGGTGTTTATATATGTGTATGTGTTTGTACCTACTTCAGTCTCAGTATGTGAATGATTTATGGGGCAGGAAGCGAGTCAACTGAGACGCTGACTGGGTGTACTGGAACTTGAGACACAAGCAGTACTATTGAATGTATCATCTTCAAGCCACTGAGCTCACTAAATGTGTCACGCACACACGCTTTTTAAACATCAGCTACACACATCCTCCATCTTTCTTTCTTATTGCCTTCATTACAATCTGTTACACACTCCCTTATTCCAGTCACTTTCTTTAATTAACCCTCCCCCCTTCCTAGTTTTCCCGTCAGGCTTGCACAGAAGTATGCCAAAGCACTGAAATGCATTTTCCTTACGAAACAGCACTTCTACAGACACAGCACAAACTCTGCACCATGTATGTATATCTGTTAGATGAATGTAAATAAAATCTGCAACAGGAGTTACAGAAGCAGTAATTTAATGCTCAATAATACAACACTAACCTGATATTAGTGTATATAGTGAATGCATGGTCTTTTATCCAAGATAAACATTCACATTACACACTACTTAATTTAATCATAACACATGTTTAGTGTTGCCCTAGTGGATCTTTAGGAGAATCAATAATCCAAATTAGAGAGAAAATCTTTGGTTCAAATATTCATCTAGTTGTAAATGTGACAGACTAATGAAAAATGACAGCAAATGAGCAAAATTCTAAAAGGAAATGGGTGAGCTTTATTTTAGAGGTGATGATGGAGCTTGTCTGTAAATTAATGGTTCTGATGTACTGTTAAGTAGTGCAGGAAAAAAAATTCCAGTGTTGACTTTAATAGCAGAAACCTGCAGTGCCAGTGAATGAACAAATGTCTTTATGGTCATTGCACAGAGTACAACAGTGATAAGGGCACAGATTTACTGTGAACCTCTGAATTATAACCTCATCAGTTATGACCATCAGGTGTGAAAAACTCCTAAATGTACAGTTGGGTCCATAAGTTTTTGGACAATGACACTATTTTGTAATCTCGTCTCTGTGCACTACCACATTGTGTTTTAAATCAAAGAGTCAAGATGTGTCTGAAGTGCTGGTTTTCAGCTTTTATTCAAAGGGTTTTTATACACAGTCCTGCAAGTCATCGGCCAATTTACTGACAAGCAGTTTCATGGCTAGGTGAAGCCTATTCGTTCATTATTTCATGACAAATTAAAACAATGAAATATCTAGAGTTGATTCCAAATGCTGAGGTATGTTATGAAGTTCAGCCAGCGCTGATGCAAAACTGAAATAAAACTATCTATGATAGCAAAAACCTGAATCAGCAATCTGGTACACTCTTAGGAAGAAAGAATGAATGCACCACCGGCCAGACAGCAACACTAAAAGAACTGAAAGACCACAGTCTTGGTAACTAAACTAAATTCATGGTTAAGAAAAACCCCTTTACAACAGCTAAGTCAAGAACACTCTAAAGAAAGTAGTTTACAATCAAGAGTTTCTCAAGGTCAGGTCAGTCATCCAATCAGCCCAGTAGAGCATCTTTAACATTTAATACAGAAAGACTCACAAACAAGCAGCAACTGAAGGTGGCTGCAGTATGAACAGAGCTTTTGGTAATCTCCACGAGTTCTAGACTGCAGGCAGTCACTGACTGCAAAGGATATGTCATTCCTAAACAGTGCATGCTTTTCTTAAACCCTCTGAATTAAAGCCGAGCATGTGCACTTCACTTACATTTTGCTTATGAATAAATAAACAAATACACAAAAAAGTGTCATTGTAAAAAAAAGTAATCATTTTCTCCACATGCGACAGATGTTACATTTTCCTTAAGGGTCAGTGCATGGATGCCCACCCAAGCATTTTCTTAAATGCTTATCCGATTCTGTGTCACAGGTATAGTTGGAGCCTATCCTAGTTTAAAAAAAAAAAATGTTTCATTCATATCAGTTATAATATTATATTGGAAAAATAAGGATTTTTTTAAGTGTAAGTTTAAATCGAAGTTAAAAGTATAAAGTATATCTAGTGTGTGTTTACTGAAAAGCACACAAGCGTGGATGGTATGTACATGCAAACACACTCCTCCGGCTGAAAACACACAACCACACACACAATCCATAACTGTCACCCTCTCCCATATTGGCTGTTTTCCAAACATCACTTATTGCTTTGAACCAGCAGGCTTCTTGATGTAGTCTTCCTCCCTCACTTTCTCATCTTTCTCCTTTTCAACTCTCCAACCTCTCTCCTCCTGTTTTCTCCCCCTAATTCCATTTCTGCATCCCTTATCCTGGCTTTTCCAGTCTGTGAGGAGCCTTAAGAGTGAAGAAACAGATGGGACACAGGGATTAAGGTGATGAAAACTTCTCATTTTGGAAATTAAGAGCACTAACCTCAACAGATGATGAAACAAGTACTGTAGCTTTGGGGAAAATCTAATAAAGAATGGTTAAGATATGCTTCAGCCAAGGCAGAGAGGGTGACTGATTGAAGAAATCAGAGCAATGGCGAGCATGTTCACATGAACACATTTTCATTCACTTGCTTTGCAGAGAGGAAGAGCGAGCCCATGAGCAGAAAGAAGACGGTTGGAGCAATAAACTACAGTAAGTGCAGCATATAATGAGGAGAGCAGCAGGGGGAGAAGAGTGAGATACAGGAAATGGAAGGCAGGGAGGAAAAAGGGAGAAAAGAGATATTAAGGCGACAGGAGAAAAAGAAATATTCCTGATATCTCTCGCCCAGGCTGTGCCGGGCGGCGAGGCCTGGAATGAGGCGAGGAACGACTCCTGGTTTGTGAAATGCCTTTGCATTATTCAGGCAGATATTAAAGGACTCACACAGCCGTTGGTCACGATGGGAGGAGATGGCAATAATGTGTATGTTTGAGTGTGTATGTGAGAAAATAGGGGAGCTGTTATTCCTCAACTCAGAAAAATACCGTTGTTCCGAGCTGAACCAATTTACGAACATAATTTTCAATTTTTACCTCAGAGCGTTTCATCCACAAAGTTGAAGTGTCTCACTGTAAGCGTGTTGCTTTGTGATTATGCTGCAAAAATACTGTAGCTCAGTGTTCATTAGACAGCATATAAGTAGAAAAAGAGCTCAGGAAACATCACCTCGTAGAGTAAAGCCAGCGCTGCAATTTTAGGCCTCTTCTTTCATTTCACTTCAGGTCATTACACTTGTTTGGTACCTAATGCTTACCAGACAGTCTTATACAGAAGAACACTCTGAACTTTTGAGAACTCAGATTAGACAAAGCATCATCTCAGTTTACAGTACTGTGCAAAATACTGTACCACACCTGATTTTTGTTATATTTTGCTAGGAAATGTGATGTAATGAGATGCAGATGTAACATATTAAGCAAAAGCTGAATTTGTACAGTTCTAACCAGCTTTAAACTTAGTAGGTCAACACAGTTTGAACTTTCTTAGGCAAGTTTGCTTCTAATTTCTTTAAGTAGTCTTCAGGAGTAGTTCTCCGGGCTTCTTGAATGGCACTTAAAGCTCTTCTTTAGATGTTGGCTGCCTTTTGTTCTGTTGTTTGTCAAGATGATTCCATGATGTTTCCATAATGTCAAGGTCCGGGCTGCGGGAAGGAGTCTATTGTGTGCTTTTCCATTCAGGTATGCTTTTACTGCATAGTCATTGTGTTGGGGCTCATGCTGAAAAATGAAGCCATTGTTAATCGGATTCTTTCTAGATGGTACAGCATGCTGGATGAAAATCTGATGGTACTTTTCTGTGTTCATAATTCCATCAGTTCTGACCTGAAGCCATTGGCTGAAATGGAGCCCCGTACCAAGACAAAGCCTACACTTTATTTAACTGACGGCTGTAGGCAGTCACTGTTGTACCTCTGTACTGACCTCCTCAAACATTCTGATGATGATTTGAACCAGAAATGCAATTTTTAGATTTGTTACTCCATAAGACCTGTTACCACTAATTTAAAGTTCAGATTTTTTGTAATTTGGCACACCTCAGCCTTTTCAGGCCTTTACACACTGGACATGTAAAATCCAAGCAAAAAATGCTGTGCCTTTAAAAATATTCACTCATTTATCCTAATTTATAATGCAGCCGTTCACACCGACCACATCATTTCAAAAGACAGAAGTTTTATTTTTTCAAACCAAGCTTGATTTTGAAATCTGACCAATCAGAGCATTTTATTTGTGTGTTTGTAAACGTGTGCTTGTAGGTCGAATTGTGCACCCGTATACAATTCATTTACACAATGAGATGTAAATAGTAAAATGATACTATTTTACCTCAGACACACAGCTAGACGCTGATCCAGGTCTATCGCCTCCTCAGATGTGGTCCCAACTCTGCTAACAAGAGTTCAAACTGTCCCACAGATATCCCATAATATGTACAAAAGCAGTCGGGATATAGCTTCAATTCCTGGATTGAACCATGAAATTCTCCCTGCTGCTGTCTTTTTTTTAGGTTTGGACGAACCCATAATCTCAGTTTCTTATGTTTCTTGTTTAGAAACATCAGGATCTGTTCAACTTTATTTTTTTCAAAGTGCATTTTTTGAGGACGAAATTTCTGCAAAAACACGGGTATATTCATGATATATGCAAGTCTGAATTTGGTGGTGTTTTTTCACAACGCGTTCGGTGAGTGACGTCACAGCCATAACTCTCTTCCTTTAAAAAGGTTTGCCACTCTTCCACTGTCACCATTCCTGATGAGGCTTCACTGAACAGTAAATGGATCAGCTGAAGGGCAGATGCATCTCTCACGTCCCCTGTTTTTTGTTTTTGTTGGGGTTTTTTTTTTCACTTTTTCTTTGCATTAAAAAGTTTCAGGCCTCCCACTTCGTCTTTTGTCCTTCCTTTGTCTGACACACAGCACATCATGCTGAGATATCTCCATATCTTAGGCATTTTTCACAGATACAGCTAAGAAATGGGAGCAAATAATGTGTTTTTCTAGCAGGCTGCTGATGGAAAAACACATAAACAAACTGCCTAAATAAAAAAATAGATTGTTTCTTTGCTAATCTGTTATTTGTAGACGACACAACACTGGCTCGTCCTTTGAGTTAGGTGCTTTATATTTAAACGCTTGAATGATTCATAGGTCATTGTTAAGTAGCCTGAATAACAAATAAACAAATAAAGAAAATACATTCCCTTGAAAATGGTCAGGTACAAGGTCTGGACTGAAAATAAATCAAAAGAAGTCAATGTCCAAAGACGAACTTTAAAAGACTTCCAGAAGCTGGAGAACTGTTAAGACCACTTTAAAAAAAAAGAAGAAAGTCTTTACTGTGGAAGAAAAATATAAAGAAATGAGAGGGGGCTCAAGACTTTTCCACAGTACTAAGTGTCATGAAAAATGCTTTAATAGGGTGAAAAAATGAGCAGAGCTGGGGGTAACTGATATGAGCCTGACCTGGGTGACATTCAGAGCGTTTCCAGCAGGTTACCAGGCTACTTTATGTTACTAGGCTACTAGTAGTGGATACTTTCTTTTTTTTTTGTTTACACCCTTTTCCTGGAAAAAGTTCCTTCTTTGTTGATGACTTGACAAACATCAAACACTGAAGTATGTTATATTATTATAGTTTGCCATCTCTCAGGAATGAAAAGGCGAGAGTGTCGTTACAAAGAAACTCGTTAGTCTGCTCAGAATACGTTTGGTTTGTCATGAGAAATCAATTTCTTAGTTCCTCTTTCAGATATCTGATCGATTACAGAAATAATTTTAGAGTAATTCGATTTTTCCCTCACTTGCCACAAAACAAGCAAACAAACAAAAAGAACATGTTCAGGGGGTTTCTTTTGGCACAAGCTGGAGATACACAAGCTTGTTGCTGGCTATGAAGGGGATGCTCCCAATTCCAACTCAAAGTCAAATTTAGAAAATAATTGTACAATACACACCTGGAAATAGAGGCCACATGCACAGGAAAGTACAAATCGGTGGTCACGTTTAATGATAAATAGGACACATCACTTGGGCTAGTAGATAACTTTGTCTTTAAAGTCTGTGTAGGTTCTCAGTCATACAGATCATGGCAATGTAAGGAGCTTGGAAAGAAAAGCCCTAATAGGGCATAAATACCAGGAAGTCTCCACCATTAGCTCT
Organism: Etia nguti; assembly: GCA_015106755.1. Lineage (NCBI taxonomy): Eukaryota > Metazoa > Chordata > Actinopteri > Cichliformes > Cichlidae > Etia > Etia nguti. Next base: position 15,590 of record VUQG01026889.1, on the reverse strand, counting down.
AAGAACTGAAGAAGCTTCTGTAATGGGAGGTGAAACGTCTTCAGGAAACTTAAAGAAGTCCAGATGTTTTTAGATTTATCTGTAATCTTGTCGTCATCAACATCATCATCATCATCATCATCATAACTGTCATAAATGTGCCATCAATTGTTGTTAAAAAACAGCTTAATTAGGCAGAACCACGATGACTGATAGAGCCCATAATAAGTTTGTCCTTTTGCTTCATCAGATGTGTATTTCTTATCTCCTTGTCTTTCTAAAATCCATCTCTCCCAGAGCTCCAGTCATCCCAGACTATTTCCAGCATCATGTAAGTTGTGTAAATATTTAACTCTGTGGCCATTTTTACTCCACACTTCTTGCACTGACCCTACTCACTGAAGAGCAACTGCAAACAGTAAACAACAAGCAGAAAGACTGTAATTGCTGTTTACTCCACAGCCACAGAGAATACCTGTGTCTGTTACACTACCAGGTGTGTACAAATACTGCACATCAGGACAGCAAAAACATCTATTTTTAAATCACTGAACTGTTCTTACCCTTGTTAGATCCCTTTTCACGCGCTTATGTTATTTCACTGTGCACTCAATTTGCAAGAAGACAAACAATTTCCCAAATGAAAAGTGACATTCCCCCTTCTGTTAAATCAGCTGGGCATCGGAAAAATAGGTCACCGGATTTCATGGGTCAGAGTTTAATCAGATCCAAACACAGTGCCATAAAATAATATGAAATAATGTAAACAGTTAGCTCATGAACATAGTTTAATTTATTGTTTACTTTATTTTAAATGAGATCTTCTCTATTTATTGGCTTTTTAACTCGAAATGATATTTACATGTGTAAAATAAAGTAAAACAAAATAAAATTACACACTAAATCGAATCAGGCTTGAAACTGCAGAAGAGTGCTGTCATATTACATCATTTCCTCAAACAGCGACCAGCACATTGATTTAGTTTAGGAGCAGAAGGGAGCAGGCGTACATTTCAAGCAAGCTTGTACTGAAGGCAGGCTTTCATTCCTGTGCCCCACTGTTCCACAGGATGAATTGATTACCTCTGATACACTTCTATTTGCTCAATTTAAGTTACTGCCTCATACTTATTACACCATAACAAATACTGACTAGCATATGAGATTGGAAAACCTTCCGCGAGCAAACCTATCACTTTATTTTTAACAATGAGCTGCACATTAATCATCTGCATCTACTAACACATTGCACATTGCAGATTTGCTTAACTTACCGGACATGCCCGGCTGGGATACTGCGACATAACCTGAAGACTTCGTGTGACCGTTCCCAAGTTAATTCACTCATGTCAGTGAAAAGAAAGCCTTCATTTATTAACAATGATTCTGTTAGGCAGAATTTGCAATCACACCATTTGGAACAACAGCCTGACAGGATTAATTTTTGGTTGGTGCTGGATTGGATAAGCAGGATGGATGCTCTGCTTCGAAAAACACACACACAGAAAGTAAAACTATGAAACATTTGTGAATATATTGAAGTTTTCAATTAGAAAAGTGATAGTACTAATATAGTTTAATGTAGTTGTAATTTTTTTAGGTTGGTGAATTCAAAGTCTACTTTTTAATACTATATTTTAAAGTTTAAAGAAAATTGCAGAAAGAAATCTGCAAAATTACAGATTTTCCAGACTGTGGTTCAGTTCTGTATCAGAAGCAATGCGTCTTGTTCTCTTCCACACAGAAATAAGAAGCCAAATCACCGATGTAAAATAGGATTTATAAAGTCCTATATGTGATGTTTAGGTATGGTATCACAGGAGAGAGGAGCCATGCTAACCAGCCTGTCAGTGTAGATAAGCAATACAAAGACTGTTGTGCTTAAAAAATTTGAAACAGCAAAAATAAAGTGTAAACATAATATTTAAGGGTATAAGTACTGACCCTGTGTGGGATTCGAACTGTCTCGTTTAAAAATATTTTTTTTATTTAGGCTTATCTCACCTCCACCAAGAGGAACTTTCAGCTCGTTCAAGCTGGAAACCAGTTTATGGCTAAAATATTTATAACATTAAAAAAAAAAAAAAAAAAAATCAGTATTAAGATCACACTAATTAATCATTATTAATGAAAGATTTAAAATAAAAAATGTTTTTGTTGCACTGTCACAAACATAAAAGTCTGCTTTCACATCCATGTTGTGCTACATCCACACTAATGTCAAAAGTTTGAGCACATAAAATAAAATTGGTCCCAAATTCAGCACATCTCTTAGAAGGAAAACAGAAATAAAGAAAATTGCACCAAAACGTGAGACAAAATGAAATCAGCTGAACTCTGCTTTTATTTTTACATTGTGCTACATGTCTGTTAATGAAAACATTTTTACCAACAAGTAAGGTGCTTATTCACGTGGCCTATGTGAATCATTTTGAAAATTCAAATAAAACTTTTGAACTTCAACTAAATGAAATTCTCCTCAAAATATGGGATAACTAAAAAGTAATAATTATGCCTCAGTGCCCAAAAGAAAATAAATCAAGACCACACTATGTAGAACAAGCTTAGTGCCTTGGTGTTTATAGCTTTGGAAAATTAACTGCACATCGAGTTAGCATCTTTTGTCCAGTATGTTGAACATTTTTTTGAAGCCTCCATTAGTCACTGTGCTTATTAGACACAGGTCTTTGGCTAAATGCGGTTGGTTGGATTTCACTGCTTATCGATGATATGTTACATAGGTGTGATGAGTAGATGTTTGCCACTTTCTATTAGCAACCATTGCATTGTTTTCCTTGACCTTCATCCATTCATCATACTGCAGCCTGTAGTGTTTTTTCAGGCGGTTGAATAAGTTGGTTGTGTTGCTTTGCAGCACAGTTACTACAACACTCTTTGCATATGATTTGTTCTTGATTAACATCACTTGCCCTAAATCCAGAGGATTTCTAAATAACAGAGGATGATTTACTTGGAGGGACAGGGTCTTCCCCTTATGCTGTGCCAGACCTTTGATTTGTAACTGCCTTTTAATGTCGTCTTACTTGTCCAGAATATGTTTAAAAAACTTCATGGGTGCAGGGTGCAGCTTTGGTTGCCTCATGCACACACAGGCACTGATTTAGGAAACGCTTTCCTTATTCTTTGCATTTTCAGTACTGGTTAATCATATTATTTTAATTGTGGATGGCAAAAATAATGATTGTGATTAAAATTCAATTAACTGTGCAGCTCAACTGGAGGCACAGCAATACGTGCTCATGATCACAAATCGATACATTTATAACAATTTAATAAACTTACATTCAACTGTGCTGCAGAAACTGTGTCTGAGTAACAAAAACTAACATCAAATATGTGACATTTTGTGATCAGTTGGAAAGGTGTTTCATAGAGGTCACAACAACCTTTTGTCTTCAAAAACTGAAAAAAATATTTCAACTGTAGTTACCCAGTTTTATAACCACCTATCATGATGGCTATCACCGGCATGCCAGTAGCTGCTCCAAAGTTTTCTGGGTTATCCTGCTGGCTCAAAAAAAGGGAAGTAGGTCAGCTAATCAATACAGCAGTATCCCTTGGGCCAATAAAGGCACGATAGATGTACCTGCCAAAATGCTGAAAAGCCCAACATAAAGGGTTTTTAATAGGCTAACACAGGCCACCCAGATGGCTTCAGTGAGTCCTGACTGATGACATCAACTCATTCTCTGGTGGTTGCCTTCAAAGCAGAGAGAGGAGGCTTTACTTCTCCACAGGGATGACTAGATATCACACAGAAGCCTGAATTAAACATGACGGAAACCCCATTTCCATATAAAGACAGCCTTTATTGACTGTGCTAACGCTCAGGCTGTAAAAGATGAAGCTGGGTGTCTGAAATGTTTTATGTAAATGAATTCCTTTTGAGATTATAGTAATCAAGTCTTATCCATTTGTTGCATGGCCTATTGAGGTATCTCTGTTCATTTCACTTCAGCCAACGAGAAAAATTAGTATTTTGTTGTGATCAACACAAACCTTTGGGAAATTTGTTGTCTGACGGAAATTCTGTGGTGCTTTTTTGGGACTGAACACATTTTTAATTTCATCTTCCTCCTTCTCTTCTTCACTTTTCCACAGCTGATCCTAACAGCAGCAGCCTTGCGGCTTGGTTACTAGTTGTTGCTGGTACTACATTTTGTTGCATCTATTATTTGTTTCTTTTTATTGTTTTCTCTCAGCTTTCCAGCTTCACCTTTTCGCCACTTAGCCGGTCACTAAGGGAAGTGATCCAGTGTCAGTAATGAAAATGAAGGAATGGGCTGCTGTCAGTGTTTGTACAGCTGGTGCACAGCGGACCTTCAGGCTGGTCCAAGCACACAAAAGTGCGTTGGCCCACCAGGAAAATGCCCGATATACCAGTCCATCCCTGATGATAGTGCTAGTAAAGATGGACAGTGCTGTGCTATAAACCACTTAATCTGTTTTGGAGCTGGTAACAATTCATTCTCAAGTCTCAAGGTGGCAAAAAGCAACATGTTACATGTTACAGACAGATCCAGTTAATTCATGCCAACATATGCCAGTAGTGGAAACTCTGGCATTAATAGTAAATCATATATATAAATCAGAGTGTGAAGTTGCTTTTTAAACATATAAACAGAACTTATATGTGCAATTTATTTCCTGTGAATTAAACAGGACAGTTTATACCATCTTCTACTGGTATTAAATAGGATCCTCGAATGAATTCAGCCTTTGCTCAAGCATACTTGCTCCACTGTATCATAACTGCTGATTCTAATATTTGTCTGTAGTGTTTGGTCAGTTGTAATTCAACACATCATCTTTTTAATCACAGGAGACTTCTGCTTCTCACTGAAACCTTCTTCTCAGCACCACAGGCGTGGCAAAGACACAAAAAGTACGAGAGAAATGACAGAGAAGTTTTATTGGGTCAAAATAATTTCTTTGAATTTTAGGAAAAACTGACCCAGATCGGGCAGGCAGAATGGAAAAAAACGTGGAAGATCCATTGCTCCTGGAATGCACTTAATGCAGCCTTTAAAGCAATGTCAGCAGTGGAAATAAACTGTGAATCTATGACCTTCCTTTCCAATTTACCAACCTTCCACGCATGCTGATTCATTCCACCATTCTTCCTTCCCTGACTTTCTGCAGTGCACCATTAACCCACTCCATCCCCCCATCCCCCAAAACAAAAACAGCCAGTCACTGGTCTCCTGCTGGCTGTCAACTGCTATCCATCGCACTTTTACTGTGAGGTTTCCCCATGACTTGCTAGTGTGATGAGATGCTGTAAGTGTGTGCATTCCTGTTTGTGAGAAACTGTGTTCTTGCTCCCAGGCTGGTGATTGTGTATAAGTGTGTGACTGAGAAGTTTCTGCTTTATAGGCTCTGGGTTATGAGAGAGAAGATCTGTGCCTGCAGTGAATCCTGTGTGCATAATGTGCACTTGTGAATTTAATGCATGTTGTGTTTTGGTTCGAAAAAGGGAGTTGCAATGTTCCGGGAACTGCCAACACCAGAGGTCTTCTTTACCCAGGTCGGGAGCAGATGTGCAGGAACTACAGAGAGGTTAAAGTCACCAATAGATTTGCCAATTATAAGTATAAGTATAAGAGTTTGATCCCTAGAGGAGAAAGAAATTCCTTGGGGGTTGCATCAGAGAGATTGTAAAAAAATCTTCCAAATCAAACATGTGGTGCTGCTCGCTGTGGCGACCCATTGTGAACAGTCGAAAGCATCATTAAAGTACAGAGGAGTATCAACTAAAACCATCGGCTGAGGTGGGATGGAACTGGGCTGAGATGAGAGCATTTGCCAGGTTGAGCTTGACTTTGTGGTCTGCCTGAATCAGCACTGGTGTTTTTCATTCACTCACCACTGTCCACATACACTACAGTACTGCCATATTTACTATTCATTCCTCACCATAGTACTTAAATAAGATTGGACTCTACTTAACAGCAGTTAATAAGAGGTACTTATACTTGCTTGAGAGCAGAATAACAATCAAGGAATTTAAATGAATATGAAAATCTTCCTTTTCATTACTATACTCTATGCGGTGATATAATATATAATCATTTAAAATGTATGGCATTTTTAAAGACAAATTCTGACACCGTGTTTCAGAATCCTCACAATAAAGAAACACTTTAAAGCAGGTGTCTTTTCAAGTGTTCAGACATGCACATGAAAGAACGTCTGCCATAGCCAGACGTGAAGCCCAGCAGACATTTAAATGAACCATCAATCCGTTTCCTTCCTGGACAGGTCCCTAGTCTATCACTCTCTATTACACGGCTAACACAGAGAAACAAGATCAACTGTTGACCACTCATGCTCAGAATCACCAATTTGTATGGAGTTAACCTAACCCCATGCAAGTCTTTGGACTGTGAAAGCTGGCGTACTCGGGAGAAAGCCCAAGCTAGCGTGGGGAGAAAATGCCACGCCACAAAACTCTATAAAGAAAGCTCCCAGGCAGCCAGTTGGTGGATTTGGACTATATAAGCGGTGGCCTGTCAATTGAGTGTTTTGTATATGATTAATAACATTTGTAAAGCAATTCAAACAATTCCCTGAAACCCAGTGAAGGAGTGAACGAGTAGCCAGAATGAACTGCATGACAAATATAGAAAGATAAGTGAAAAGACACACAAACACTACACCTATGTGTCGTTCCAAAACCACAGGTAATATAATAGTCTGCTTCTGTGACAGCCCTCAGTCCTCTGAGAAGATTTCCCACAAGACATTGGATGCTGGGATATCTTCCTGATTACTGTAAGAGCATTAGGCCACATTTATAATGATTTTAGCTCCCTCGTTCAGTTTAATGGACCCATTCCATCAATGCCAATGCAGAGAAGTTTGTTTAAAAAAAAGTAGAAAAATAGAAAACGTATCTAGATTGCAGCCAGTGTTGTTATTCATTCAAACAGAACTTCAATACATAAAATGTTGATTAGGATCATAAGCCAGTCAATTCTAAGCTTTGCCATGTTGGTAACTTTGGTAAAGGGTCTTACCCATCTATTACCATTAAGCTGGAAGCACTTCACAAAACAATGGAGCTACACATCATTTCAACTTTGTTTTTTAGCAACATGCTGCCAGCTCTGACAGGCATCAGTGGCCCCTTTTCACCAGCTTAACTCAGTTTCTGCCTTTCATTCGTAACAATTGTCTTTAAATGAAGGCCTGTGAGTCATTCTCCTGGAATCTCTCTCCTATGAAGATTTTGTCTTGGAAGCAACCATGAGTAGCTATTGCTTTAGGTCACATAGCTCTTGGGGTCACAGAGGGGGTGTAAACCTCTTCACTCTCTCCTTTTGAAGATAGGTTGGGAAAAAAACTCCACAGAATGTGTTCAAAGAAAATGCTTGAGGTAGTTCAGGATGCTTTTCTAGGGTTGTTCAAACAAGAGACACCAGGGCATACCCAGAACGTGCTTCAGAGATTATACTGTATTTCCATGCCAGCCCTTCAGTGCTGCTGGACCCTCTAACTGATTTGCAGGCAAGTGAGCGTGCAAGGCTCTGTGCCTCTGGAAGCAGAGTTTACAATTTTCAGCTCCATCACAGCATACTATGTGACCATGGAAACTACAGAAACCATAGTGAGGTAGACAATACAGGAGCTGATTTCCCTGCATTAGCATGGCATACTGGCTATGCTGAACAGAGCCAGCCAAAAGTAGTACTGTGCTGCTGTTAACACAAAGAACAGAAGACTAATGCTGCTGGCTGCAGCAGCTGCTCACTGTCTGAAACTTCACTCAGAGTTTTGTTTACAAAAATTAGGAATTAGCAGTTTCTGGCAAAGCAGCCAGCAATTTAAAATTTTACTGCTATTGGAAAAAAAACTGACTAAAGCCCCAACCGTTGGGCATATTTAGAAATGTATTTTACTACACTGCAGAAGTTAGCTGAGCATACATGCTGTTTTACACCCTGTTAGCAGTTCAATCAGCATGCTAGCTATCTTGACAGTCTTTGGGCAGGCCTCTTGCTGTTATTTGATCTCAAGAGGTTATAAAACAGCTCTGTGAGATCTTTTCCACTGGTCGGTTGACTGACTGACTATTAATGTGCACTTGGTGCCACACATTCACGTACTCACACATGCACTAACCATTTACTCATACTGACTTGCTGACAGGCAGTAGAGGACAAAAGAGAGATGGCATGCAAAGAATCCCGAAATGAGATTGATGGGAAAATTCTACAGACAGCAAAAATTAATGGAAGAAGTACAGATTTCAGAAAAAACTAAAATAAAAATCTTAGCTTAGAGTAAAGTCAGCAAACTTTGGATGTGGTTTACATTGAATATGACTTTGTATGAAGCCTTCCAGACACACTTTGTAGATGAAAACTGTTGCTATCTAAATAACTAAGAAGACTATGTGTGGTCTTCCTCAAACCTCATCATGCATGTTAAGGTTTTAAAGAGACAAACCCCCCCCCAGCAAATCGTCATGACTAATTAAACTAACTTATGTTTCTGATTACACCTTGACATAACTGTCCCCAAAAAACAAACATGTTCTCATTTGGATTTTCTGTAAACGCTCACACAACACCTACTCTGTCAGATATTACAGTTACCCTTTTGGTTATGGTTCTCAGTATCTCCTTGGCTCTGCCAGGCTGCCAGTGACAGCTGAGATATCTTGCCAATATCTTGCCAGATGTCTGGCTCCCGGCTCTGGCAGCCTGCATTTCAGGATTATGAATACATTTTGTGCTGATGAATGCCAACATTATACATTCCATTTGCCACAGAGCTGCAAAATTGATTCGTAAAAATGGACAGTGTGTGTTTAGTTAGCATAATTGGTAATTGCAGAATTCTGCATCACATCACATCATGCATTAAATGACATTTCACTTGACTCACAGCAGCTGTGGTTGAAAAAAAAAGTCAAGATTAGTATAATAGAGCAATTTTAGCTGATTCACTGAGATGGATAATCACAGTTAATACTAATGATCACAGTATGTTGAGTCTAATACATTCAGCTTGATATTCTGTAGCCAATAGTCAGATGTTCCCTTCAGGGCTGATCAATGGGAAAAGCAGCTAGAGATCTTATCAGAAAAGGCTTTAATTATAATTTAAGCTTTTTGCCATCAAGTCTGTGGAGGGAAGATTGTAGGTTCAATTCCTGGAACAGGAAATGAGTAAATGAGTCTATTTATCAGAAAAACTGGGTGTGGCGTTACTCCCAACTCGTGGCAAAAGGGCAGGTCTCCTTGCTTTAGAATTTAAGGGAAACGGTATCTTCAAAGTGTATTTCAACACGGAGAGTTTCCGTGTAAGTCCCTGAACACTGGAAATATAGACAGCATGAGAACGTAGGCAAATATTTTCTACTGATGGGTTTGTTTTGGGATTCACCACCAGTCCAAGCCACGTTGCTTTTACAAACAGTTACTGAAGATGGAAAATCAAAAACGAAGCCTAAAGACTGCAATCATGGACAGCATTTCAATCTATGACTTCAGGGTCAAACTCAGTAGTTTTTAGCTATTTTGCGATGTAGTCATCTGGTTTAATTTACCAAAGCAATTAATAATAAACAGAGCACAACACTAACAAGTGAATACTTCCCTTTTATAACACTACTGAGTAAATTACTCCATGTCTTTGCTTTTCTACTCCTCGTAAGAAATTCTTTGGACTTTCTTGTGGCATTGCCTCTACTGACCTGAAATTTTAGCAGTACATTAAAGGTGCAGAAACTTACTTTTACCTTGGAGAGATTGGAAAGTTCAGACTTTTCCACTCTCTCGAGGCCACTGAAAGACTAATGCATGCTTTTATCGCAACCAGGATGAATTATTGGAATGTGAAAACACACTGTCACTGAGTGCAGCTCATTCAGGAAGCTGCTGAGAGTTTATGAGATTCAGCATTAATCAACTTAAGCAATTATACGGATGTAAAAACAAAGATAAACACCAGATGTCCATTATATTTGTCTCTTACCTTCTTAATGCAGCCTAATACACCTGAAGTCACTTTTTACTGGTTATTTAAAAAAACAAAAAAACCACACAAGGCTTTTTTTTCACTAACTGGCATTAAAAAAATAAAATGTCAGAGCTCTGTCAGAAAGTTAGGCATCATCCTCTGTTTGTCTTTTCAAACTTTTAAATGTCATTTCAAATCATGAGTTTGCATTGCAGTAGCTCTCTAACTGTCTTTACAATACACCCCATTTGTTTGGAGAAACCTGAAAACCAGATTCAGTAAATTCTGTTTATTCACTGCATAACAGAAACAGCAGGCTTAAAGCATTACATTACAGTGTGTATTTATGTTTCGCTTTGTCAGCTGTTCCTGCAGAATAAAAAAAACCTGGAGTTTATTCACGTGCAGGTCATAATGCTCTTGGTTCATTAATTATACTTTCTTTGCAGTCACAAATACAACAGAGATGAAATATTTATGAAGGGTTTTAATATTTTCCATTTGACTCTTTGAACTCTTGGTGGGTTTTTTTTACTCAGTTTCACTTAGAGGCACTAATTCGTTTTAAATAGGTCTGTGACTTTTTAGTCCTGATGGTGTTGGTGTGTGCTGGAGGGATACAACAACCCCGTTGAGAAAATGTATTTTTTTCACCTCTGTTCATATAAATGTAAATGTGAAAATGAAGTACTTAAACTTGAAATTTTATTTAACCCAAATTACTGTACATTTCAAAAATATACACCATGCAAAGTCATTTTGCATCCCGGTTTGAAACAGAACTGGTAACATACAACAATAGTCCATCCATCCATCCATTATTTAACGTGCATCAAATTCAGGGCTGTGCAGGAGTGGGAGGCTGGAGCCTGTTCCCAGCTGCAATAGGGTGAAAGGCGGGGTACACTCTGGACAGATCTAATAACTCCCAGCATTATGTTCTATAGGTCTTCCACACTTAAAACCTATGTAACCATTACTGAAGCAACAGCAACAGAGAGGCTTCCAACTCAAAACACTGAGAAAGTGCACATTAGGAGGTGGGTAAGGGGGTGGCAGCATAAACACCTCCAAGCACCCGGGTTATTAAAACATGGCCAGATGATACTCTTCTCCAGCTACAAGACTGTTTTGATCTGACAGACTGGTCCATCTTTGAACATCAGGACCTGGAGACCTTCACTCAGTTTGTCGTTTTCTACATTAAGTGTAGTGTAGAGAATGTGACAGTGACCAAAATCATCCGGGTTATTCATAACCGAAAACCTTGGACGACGAGTGAAGTTCAGGCTCTGATCAGAACTCTGAACTCAACTTTCAGGCTGACAGACATTTCCCTGTACAGCACTGCCAGAGCCAACCTGAGGAGAGGCATCAAACAGGCCAAGAGGCCTACAGGAGGAGGATAGAGGGCTTCCTCACTGATGACAACACCCACCGGATGTGGAGAGGAATCCAAGCCCTCACCAACTACAAAGGCCAGAACCTCCCCCAACCCTCGACAGCAGCCTCAAACTCGCAGAGAAGTTCAACAGCTTCTTTGCTCAGTTTGAGACCACCCCTCCCCTGCACTTCCTGCATTCTCAAGCCCCTACTGTACGCCCAGTAAACGTATGACTGCACACAACCCACCCAATCAACATCATTGTCAACTATGCCAATAAAACCACTGTGGTTGGGCTCATCTCTGATGGACAGGACAGAGGTCAGTCAGGTCCCACACCTTCAGACTCACAAATAGCTTCTTTCCCTGGGCCATTTGGACTGTCACCAAACACTATTCCCCCACACTGCACCCCTGCCCACCAATCCTGCCTCACCAATCCGAGCCATGCTCTGACTAACCTTCATCAATCAGGCCGATCACACACGGACTCTTTTTAGACCAAGTCTTTTCTTTGCTCTACCTCTGAGCACTTTGCAACTATTTTGTTTTCCAGAGTGTGCCTTTCTTTTATTTTTGTATATATTTCTCTTCTTTTGTATATATCCCTCTTGACTCTATATATTTCTCCTGTTTGCTATTTATTCCTGCTGTCTACTATTAATATTTTATTCCAGCACAGTTGATGTGGAGCATCTTCAATTTTGTTGTACATGTACAATGACTATAAAGGGCTATTCTATTCTTTTCTAGTCTATTCTATTTTATATGCACCTATAGGTCATAATAACAATTTACGTGAAATACCCATGTGGTCATTTTCTGGGTGAGGACAGGTGCCCACTTTCAGATCTTCTAATGTGCAATGATCCTTCTCTGCATCACCAGCTGATCCTTCGTAATGTCTAGAGAGTGAAGCAAAGTTTTCTTCAGCCATCTGTTTACTCTTCTTTACTAAACTCTGCAGTCTTCTATCTTTTGCCTGCACGTGGGACTTTACTCTCTAATCTACATACGACTTTATTATTTTGCTCAAAGTCTAACCACCAAAGACTTCTGTTACACTCAAAATGTTTGACATTCAAGCTGATCCAAACCCCTGCAGTGACAGTACAGACAGGAACAAGACAGAGATCATTTTTCCCAACACTATCTTCTCTTCATTGGCTCCTCTTAAAACCCAGAATAGTATTTGAAATCCCTCTTAAGGATCAGATGTAATCATATCTTAAAAACCCTATAGTGTCATATTATCCTAATACAGGACCCCCACCCCAAGAGTACAGTAGTCTGGGAGGTATAGCCTCTAGCTATCAAGTTTCTGTCTCTCCTCTCAAGTGACGACTGATAGTTAGAAGCTCTTAGAAGCTACTCTTAGGATTAGCCTGAAATCTCTATGTATATATATATATAGTTGAGCTACCATAGGGTAAAGGTGCTGAGGGACCTCCTATGATGCACTGAGCACTTCTCCCTCCCCACGGTTTTAATGGTTTTACTCCCCATGCATGCATATGTCACCAGCATATTTAATTAACTACATCTTCTCGCTCCCCTATGGTGTGTGCTCTGTAACTCTAGTAAATGTCTACCAAATACTTGTTCTAAAATAAACTTGTGTTTATCTACTGTGATTTTGCAAGGTTTACTTTACATATAAAGTGCTCTGAGATGATTGTTGTTGTGAATGGTGTTATGTGATTAAAACTGAATGGAGCTTGCATAAATAACTCTTGCAGTCATAGCCTGCATTTGGTGCTTTGTGAAATTCTTCACTGCAGGTCTTGGTGACTGCTCTGCAGATCCAGCCCATGCTGGTCTGGTTACAGGACTATCTCTGTAACCACCAGACCAAGCTGGGACCCAAATATTGACCACCACATGGATTTGCTCGTGGGTATTTTGTGTAGCCTGAGTTAATCTGCTCAGTATCAGCCTTCTGTTTGCATTTGAGCTTCAACAGGCTGGCAGCGACAACAACTAACTTAACAAAACAGCTGTGCGGTCATGTGAAGTTCAACACACTAACACCCAAGAGGAAGCAGGAAATTCTTCACTCGACACACTAAATCAGCAAACACACACACGCACACACACACACAAACCTAAAGTCATAGCACCTTTTTGCAAGCAACCACATAACTGAACACTTCTTCTTGAAACACTCACACAAACACATTCACACAAAAGCAACCAAACAAATGTGGCAGTCCCAGAGTCCCTGAAGGACCACTCCCTGGCAATAAACTGAACATATACAGCAGCAGTAGATTGGATTATGGCTTAGCAAGCAGCCTGGCCTGCACCATACGCTGAGGCAGCTGTTTCCTTCTCTGCATGTGTGTCTATCTGTAGATATATATGACAGCGGCAATGCTATAAGCAAGATTTTATGCTATTGACAAAACAATAAAACGTGTGCGTGTGCGTGTGTGTGTGTGCCTGGACCCTTGACCCCTCATCCCTGTGAAGTGCTTGTGAGAAATGTCCTCACATCCTGTAAAAGATGAATGGAAATCAATTTCCATTTTAACCCTTATAGATATTGACAGTTTGATTGAATCGCATTAAAGTGAAAGGGACTGAGAAACAGGAGAACATAAAAAGAATGAATAGCCACTGTTGGTACTTGCACTGCAGTGCAAAACCAACTTTGTCTCCTTGACTCCTGCCTTAAATAATTTCACCTAATTTTAATTCTCAAATCTCTTCCCTGGATAGTCTCATTTGAATTCCACCCTGAAAAAAGGACTTGGAAACTAGCCTCCAGGCCATAACAGATTTATCATTTTGCGCATTTGTTTATTGGCAAGGGAAGACGGGGATCGGCTGTTGTTTGGGAAGTTGATCTTGCGTGACAGTTCAATATTAAATCCTCTGAGGAACACATTATTTTTATGGTTGGACACATTCCTTAACTGAAAGCTGAATGAAAGAGACAATTTCATGACATTTGTAAGGAACAAAAGAGGTCAGGACACATAAAGGCAATTAGGGAAACCTACAGATAAATTATTTGTTTGGACTGGGTTTAAAAAATGTATAGAAACTAAGTTAATTGGTGTGTTTGTGTTTGTTAGATGGAAGTGCTCTGCACTATTCACGCGTAGGTGACTTTTTTAGTGGAATTCTGATATTTCCCTCTGATCACACACTGAGGGATCAAGGTCGCTTTAAGCATGGATAATAGGAAATATCTTTGTGGTCAGAAAAAAAAGGAGAACATGCTTGCGCCCCACTCACTCGGGACGCCTTGGCGACTCCCTTTGCACCTTAATGAAAAGCAGAGAACTTTTTAACATAGGATTCATGTCTACTCTAAGACATATAATTGAATAATGGAGAGGGTTACTGGATGTGGGTTGTGGAGATGCTCCTGCCCCAAATAAAAGCACACGAAGCTTGGTTATTGACAACGTCCGCTGTCCTCATAAAAGATTGGTTGGTCTAAATGCTGTTTCAATCACAGCAACTTTCTTAATCAGAATCAGAATCAGAATCAGAATCAGAATCGTGTTTATTGGCCATGTATATGCACAGACACATACAAGGAATTTGGTTCCGGTAGATGGTGACTCTCAAGCACAGCATTGTATATCCTTGGTATGACCTTGGAATACCACAAGTCGATATTGGAGAATATCACAACTACACAGTGTGCTTTAAAGGCACGGCGGGCTGCTTTAAACCCACATTCTACTACAACTGGAGAGATGTGTTGGCTACATTACAGATTGACAGCGTGGGAAACGTAACAATCTCACCTCTTTATTGAAAATGCACTGAGGCTCTCAAACAGAATCCTGGCATCCAACAAGATGAAGCTGTATTCTGTTGGAGAATGTCACAATTATGCAGGCAGCTGTAAAGTCTGGCTACATTACAGAGTGACAGTGGGGAAAGAGGAAAGTTAAATTCTTTTTGCACTGTGTACAATAGGCAAAAGACAAGTTGATATAGCAACAAGACACGTTTCAACAGGATTTACCCAGGATTTATCACGCAGCATAAGCAGAAAGTACAACAGTACTTACACACGTTGGTCCACTGATGGTGGCGGCTCGGTGGTGGGAGCGCTGGTGGCTGCGGTGTCGGCGTTGAGCTGACCGCCTTTGGACATGGACATGACTCCCACTGTGACGAGCAGAGGTACTACCTTCTCCATGGTTTTTGCTGGTGGAGGTGAAGGACGACGCCGCGGTTGTACTGCTGGCGTCACCTTTAGCGTTTTTATCAG
>VUQG01026887.1:0-19955 GCA_015106755.1 Etia nguti | reverse complement strand
TAAAAAATATATTTTTATATATATATATATGTGAGATATATATATATATATATATATATATATATATATATATATATATATATATGAAAGAAAAGCAGAAAAGGATAGGGACAGAGACTGAGAGGGAGACGTGAAGATTCGGAGAGAAAGATGGGGAGGGAGAGGAAGGGAGTACAGTGAGTTGGCTGTGCGCTCAAAGACAAGAGAACAAACCCCTCAAAGTCATTCAGCTAATCCATCTCGACAACACTGAAGCCTCATCATATCGACCCCTCCCTAAGCTGTACACACAAACACACACACATACACACATTTCACTCCTTTCCTGACAGGCCCTCTCCCCCCTTCTCCTTCCTCACCACCACCAGCAGCAGCAGCAGCAGCAGCAGCAGCAGCTCCTCTCCGGCTGTTTAAAGGAGAGAGAGGGATGAAACGAACAGGAGGTGGAGGAAGGAGGAGGAAGGTCAGCAGGGAGAAAGAAGGGAGGAAGCAAAGGGAAGAACAGCTGAGGTTCACCCCGTTGGCGATGCAGCAGCGTGGACTCTGGCTGCTTAAGCGCCTCGCTCCCTCCTCCCCCCAACCACCACCAGCACCACCTGACTACTACAATAACTAGTAACCTCCTACGACTGATGGCTTCACTAACTGACCACCCACGTCTAATGTTTCCCAGCCCGGCGCCCCTCACAGAGGAGAAAGGTGGGGAGTCCTCTCTTTCTGCAAAAAAAGAAAAAAAGAGGCCCTTACATAAAAGCCTAACCAACCCTCACTGCAGTTTTTCAAATTAAATTAAAAGATGACAGTTCCTCAGGTGCTCAGCAAGATTCATGACCCAATAGAAGGAGGTGGAAGCGATTTGAAGCTACAATATGCAGCTTTTCGCCTGCAGCCTGTGAGGTGTTTTTACCGGGCCTCCCTTCCTTGCCCCCCCTCCCCACCACCTCGCCTTGTCAGGATCCTATCCTCAATGCTTTTTCCTCAACTTGATGAGCTGTCAACCTTGACTGGGCGCTGAGCCCAGCCCGCGGCCAAGGTAACAGACGAAAGCAGTCGATCTACAATTAAAGGACATATAAACATAAAAATACAACTGCCTTCACCTTCGCTTCTGTGCTGCAGCAGTTTGAACTGATTGCTCTACATTACGGTTACACAACCATTTTATAAAAAAATACAACTTTTGGGTTTATTTGTGATTTTTTCCCCTCTTTTCCATCGGCTATTTGATTTAAAAAGAAGTTATAGTGACTCAGAACTCATGACATAAATCAAAAGAGAGAGTTGCACAGCAAGGCATAAAAGGGATGCATTTTAATAAACTATCACAGGCTCATTTGACATGTAAAGCAACAGATTCTGGCTGATGTTAGACCCATTCACATGGGCCTAGAGACTGGTTGACAACCCGTAGGAGACCTCAGCTCACTTAGGGGAAAAAATTTTATTTTATTTTTCAAATTGAGGTTGCTGGCAGTCTTTAAGTGAAACTAGTTGCAAAGAGGTAAACACTGCATCACCCAAAACATGTTAGTTAGTGCTTTGGTTATTACTAGGTTAGTATAGTTTCCATGGGAAACGCCAATATTTCTATAACGACTAAATAAATACTTGCTACCTAATAAATACCAATAAGGCAGTTAATAGGATTAATATATTAAAATAGTTCACACGCACTCACACTCATCATGGGCATGAATGTCGTGGACGCTCTCAGGTCAAAAATCAGCAGCAGTTTGCTTTCAGTTTAGCAAAGTCTGTTGAAAACGTCTAAATCAAACCTGTGGATGGCTACGTGGGGACGGAGATGCTACCAGTATACAAACTCTAACTGGAGAAAGCTAAACACAGTAATAATAATTTCACGAAGTTCTTAAAACACACACACACAAAGTTAATCACAATTTGGATAAAAACCATAAATTAAAGAGGTCAATCCCAACATACTGTACATGCAAACTCACATTCATGTATAGGGTTTTTCGTACAAATGAAGTTCAGGTGGTACAAGCTGAAAAGTTTGGTCGTCTTTGGATTGCAAAGGATGTCAGTGCATCAAAAGACACATGTACATATGCAAGACCGTCACGTGCTAGGAAACTCATAGGCTTGTTTATGTGATTGCAACACAAGAGTAAAAAAATGAAGCTGTTTTTAACAGTAACGCTACTCAGCCTTATTAAAGGTGTCTGCTGATTTGAATGCAAACAATGCTGTGAGACCACGTGTTTCAGTGGCAGCTTTAATTCGATTTAGTGCAATACATAAAGACTCTGATATGTGTGCGTGCATGCAGCCTTTATCGACAAGTGTTCGAAAGAGGAATCACTGGGCTTTGGAAACAGGATGCGGATGTACATGCTCTCTTAAATTCAGAATGATCTGTCTCAGAAGCGAGATTCCCCTCTCACTGTTCAGATTACCACTTCTTCTACTGTATTTGTTCCTCTTTAAATGACACCAGCTGAGATGGACCGAATGTTCAAACGTCTATGGAATTAAACACATACAAACATGCTTCTGCTCATCCAACTATAAGATTAGAATGGCAATAAGTCAGAGCTTCTCACAGCCTGCGAGGAAAAGATGTGCATCCAAATTTTGCTCGGGCTGAGGCTTCTTTCCAAATCCTTGCTTGGATTCGTGCTCACTAATACCAGATATTTTAGTTTTTTCTTTTTTTCTTGAAAAGAAGTGCTGGAAATGAGCAGTCCCAGACTTAATGAACAGCTTTACACATTATTAATGGTTGTTGATCAAAATCACCATGGCGACCGGAAAGCAGCAGGTCACGTCGACATTCAAGCCAATCGCTTTCTGTGTCACTCTTTTCCCTCCCCGCAGCTCTCCGTGTCACTCCATCCTCCTAAGCGCTCAAATGGGCGAAAGCGCTGCCAGAAAAGTACATTTTTTCCTGTCCGACAGTGGATTGGCTGCCCGTGGAGAGGGGGATTGTGGGAAGGCAGGGCGCCGAGGCTCTGATGTTGTGTGGCCGTTGGCACCGTTTAGATGCTCTGCCCCCAGGACCGATGGCATTACTAAAGATTACCGCGCCACACTTGGCAGCAGTGTGTGCGTTTTTATTGTGTGTCTGTGTGCGTGTGCTGTGAGACTGGGTCTATGCGTTCAAGCATGTGCACTCGGTCCTATGCTTAGAGGTGAATGGACCTGAGTGTGTGTCTGTGTGTGTGTGTGAAATTTGTTCCCTCTGGACAGCTGGTGTGCCAAAGCCTGTTGAGTTGTTTGTCACACTTCTCTCACTCAGGAGAGCTCAAACGGCGAGCAGAGGCCTTTCACGGCTGACATGCTGGAGACTGTACTGACACACACACACACACACACACACACACACACACACACACACACACACACACAGATTCACTTTCCTACTTATTTTAAGCAGCGATGCTCTCACTGAAAAATTATGAGAACTGTTTGCCTCTGAGTCTTGTGCTATATTTTTGTTGGTCCAAATATCAGAATGTATTCCCTTGTGCAAGCTTGTCCAGGCTGTAAACGATCCTCTTGTTTAGCCAAATTCTCTGTGCTACTTAACCAGAAAAACTCATGTTTTTCTGGTCAAGTTCATGAAGGCAGAGTCGAGTGAAGTTGCATGTCTAATTTATCAAAATGTACCTGAATCTGCAGGTTCCGGGACTTTGCACAGCACTTGTAGCATTTGAACATTTCCCTGTTTTTGTAGTTTATTTTAGTTGTTACATCATTTGTGTATGTGTGTGTGTTTGTGTGTACATTCCTGTTGAATGCATAAAAAAATAATGAACATTTTGCTTCTAAACCCATGGCTGAACTGAATACATAGTACTGTATATACTATCTTCAAAGCAAATGCTGCAGCTCTCGGCTTCCACTACTTTCAGTTAAAGGGGCTAAACCAGGAGTGAGTACAGCTCGTCAAGCTCGTCAAGCTCCGATTTTTTATTTTTTAGCAAATTGGTCACAGGTACATGTTTCAAATCAAACAAATTTTAATATTCGACAAAGATAACCGAAGTAAATGAAGGAGGCTGTTAAACTTTGTGAAAGAAGACTGATACAAGTCGTTGAGTCAGTGAAGCTCACCAGTGAAAACGGCACTGAGGTGAGTTATTGAGGATATCCTGAACTTTTCAGTCGGCAAGCACTGCTGTTTTTGCTGCTGTTAGCTACTCTTAGCCTCTGTTAGCTACTGTTAGCCTCTGATAGCTGCTGTTAGCTGTTAGTGAAACTTTCTTTGAAGTGGATCTAACTTTTTTGGAAGCTGAGTTTTTTGTAAGCTCTCATAGGACGTGAGGATGTAATCAAACTGTTTTTTTAGTGGGAAAGTGGGATTTTTAGGACACTCAAGCCTAACATTAGCTGGTATCATGCTAACATGTCTAATCTGCTGACTAAACTAATTGTGACAATATTGAGAATAAATAAGGATGCTTCCACAAACCTTAACCCCACGCTTATGTATTCATAATACATTTACATGAAAATGCATCAGTTTGTTGGAAAATGTATTTGTACACTATTCTATTTACATTTACATGCACAGTATCCTTTTCTTCTTTAAGATAAACTAAAAAAATTAATTACTGCACCTTTAAGGGTTTTATTTCGATCATGAGATGTTTTTTCTTCTCCTTGCCACCACACAGGAGAGGTGTGAGCTACCTCCAATAGTTGTGACACATTGTATAGTTTTAGAAATCTGACATTTTACTGAAATTTTGCAGCAGTGCTCATAGCAGCTACACGCTGCCTTCTTTCCAGCTGCCACAAAACATGAGGAGCAGCCTGGCAAGTAGTAGTTTAGCACGTCTGCTCAATTGTGCTGTAATGGAGACAACGTCTTCAAAAACTTACTGCCATACAGTTCAGGAACAATTTAAAATCAAGAAAAGTAGATTTATGCCATAAAAACATCACTAACAAACTAGATTACACCAGTTTTGGACTGACTGCATCTGTGTATGTGTGTGTGCAGGTGCTCGCTGAAAAGTGATGACTGACAGTGTGTGTGGATCCATGCACATGCAGTACATCCGTGCACATGAGTATGCTTCCTGCGCTGAGGTCTGCATGCATGTCTGTGGATGCAGCATTTGTCTCTGTGTGAATGCATTCCTGCATAAGCAATTCTCCAAGTATTAATTTGAAACTGCTAATCCTTTTTATGTTTCCCTCCTATTCCCTAAAGCTGTAAGGCTCTCATGGCTGTGATTGGTACAGCAGGGGCACACATAAGCACATGTGTACAGACCCGCACACATCATCTGTCATGCTTAGTGTGGCCTTTTGTCAACCTCATACATGTCAGTATATAATTATCACAGTATCTTAACATTTTATATATTAAAGTTTATGTGTCCATCTGTTTAATAGTCTATTTTAAGGCACTTTCACTGGACATATTTACACTTTTATATTTTAATTTAGATATCAATCTAATTCTTTTATACTTTTTAATTTAACTAAACTGATGTTAAGACAATAATCACATGCTGTATATAAAAGATGGAAGCAGAATTCACTGGTTCATGGACTAACATTTTTACGGTTTAACTTCATCCTTTTGGGCGTCTTCATTGTTTGGAGGCAGATCTGATGAGAATTAGGCACAAAGATGGAGTGTTAAGTTTGCTCTTAGCACTAAGTTAGCGCTAAGTTAGCGCTTAGTTAGCTAACGTTAGCTGCTTTTCAAGCAGCAACATCAAGGTAGGAATTGTCTTCCACTGTGTTTTTGCTGTACAGACTCTTTTAAAAAGCAGCTGAAGACATTTTTATACAGAAAAGCTTTTAATTAAATTATCGTTGTTGTATTTTATTGTTTTGCATTCTTCTTTTACTTTATATTTGTATTTCTAAAGTTGAGGGTGCAACACTCTGGATTGCTTGCAATCTGTTGCTGGAGGTGAAAAAATTCCAGTAAAACCACAGATTTGTCCTGGTTGGAGGACGTTGCTATCCTGTTTTTACTCTAATGAGATTGGTTACAGGAGATGGCCATCCCTCGCTGAGCCTGGTTCTGCTGAAGTTTTCTTCCTGTTAAAAGGGAGTTTTTCCTTCCCACTGTCGCGCTGTCAAAGCGCTTGCTCACAGGAGGTCATATGATTGTTGGGGTTTTCTCTTGTTTCTTCTTTGTATTACAATATAAAGCGCCTTGAGGCAACTGTTGTTGCTATTTGGCGCTATATAAATAAAATTGAATAGATATATATTAAACTGATATGGAAACCTGCTAATGGGGTTTAGTTTCACTCACTCAGAAAAAAAGAAAATACCTTTCAGATGATCTTTTATCAGATAGATTTTTTTTTTTTTTACAATTAGGTGCATATCAGCCAGATACTTTGTGGCTAAAATTGCTCCAAAAGACATCAAACACATAGTTGGCACCTGTTTGGTACCGTTGATTCCTCCTGTGCACTTCTGGCTACTTTTTCACTGGGGTTTTTGAATTTGTCAGTTAGAGAATATTAATCCTTGTCTCACTGTAAGGAAGAATAATCATAGCATCAATATAAAGACTCACAAATGTCATAAATTGCTGGAGGGAGATTGTTGAAACTATCCAAATTGACACAAGGGAATGTACAAGAAAGTGAAAAAACTGGAGGGACAAATATGTTTGCACCTTAGAAAAACTTACCACAAGAAGAGCGAGGACCCAGGAAGGATTTTATTTTTTTCTTTCAGCTGGAACATCATATAAACCACCAAGACGAGACCACACGGTGATTAACACCAGCAGTAATTGCACCAGCAGAAGCATAAATACTGACATCGACACTGGCAACATACGTAGGTTACCTCGTACACTCCATAAAGATTCTTGGCAGAAGTCTAAATCAGGTCTTTTGGAGAGAGCCTCAAGTGGTCAGTGGAGGAACTGCAGTTTCTGCTGCTCACTTAATTCTGTTCTAACCCCAAAGGTTGCTGCTTGGTCAGAACCAGTTTAAACAGAAAACTGTGTATCCTGTGCTTTACTATGAATCTGAGTTCTGCTAAGTCGGAGGAGCTATTTTGAGCTTTTCCCTGGCACCCATTCATTTTTTTTCCACAGATAACTTTAAGTGACTCAGAGCTGA
Organism: Etia nguti; assembly: GCA_015106755.1. NCBI lineage: Eukaryota > Metazoa > Chordata > Actinopteri > Cichliformes > Cichlidae > Etia > Etia nguti. The sequence continues at coordinate 12,879 of VUQG01026887.1, read as the reverse complement.
TGCACTCCTGTGACTTGAAACTCTGGTGCTGGCTGACTCATCAGCACAAAGAGATGAGTAACCAGTTAGAAAACATATGGTTTGTTTTAAGTGTGAGCCTAAAAAACTAACTATGACTAAAGTGCATGTTTGTGAAGCTTTGTGTGAGCTGCAGAAACTCATAAATAACACTATTTCTTTTTGGATGAATGACGCCGCAGTTTTGACGAAATTTTGCTACTGGTTCACCTCGCTGACTGCTGCAATACTCCATAATTAAAAGCAGTGGGCTATAAATGATATGTGATCGCTCTCGTGTTCGGGAGTAAGAATGTTTGCATTTCACGCAACGGTGAATATAACCGACAGAAAAAAATATAATGGGGGAAGACCAAAAACACCAGAAATGGAAAGAAGGCAAAAAGATACAAAGGAGAAAACGAGAAGAGGGGATGGGGAACACAGGAGGGATGAAAAGTTGGTATTTTTGGTAAAGAGCGGGAGTTAGAGAAGCACATGTTAAACAGAGCTGGACGGAAGAACGTGTGCAGGAGGTGAGAACATAGCAGAAGAAGGGAGGAAAAGGAGAGGGTGAAAGAGAGGAGACGTCCTCTCTGCTTTCAGATCCATGAGCTCCAGAGCAGTAAATTTGTCGCCATTTCACGGCCGTCAGCCGGGGCCAGTAAAACGGCGGCGGCGGCGCAGAGAAGACAGACCCCAGGGGGCCGAGGTGAGCCTGAAGGACAAGCTGTCCCTCACACACACACTTGCTCTTTTTCTCACTAACACAGTTTGCCTCCTTTTTGCTGTTCTCACACACACTTCCGCACAGGCGTCCTTACTCCCCTCTCTCTTCACACCCAATTTCTCTCGTCAATTTGCCTTCTTTTGCTCTTTTTTTTTTTTCCCCTCACACTCGCGTACCACCGCTCCCGATGAGGGAGACCCCCTGGTGTCCGAGAGGAGTCCGGAGGCGCCTACAGATCCCAGGGAGCCTTGCTGTGGGACTACGAGGGTCGCGGCCTGGAGGCCCCAAAGTCCCATCCTTCATTTCACCTCATTTGGAAAAAGGACGGGCAGGAAGTTCCTTGGGAGAAAAGGAAAAAAAATATATCGCAGGATCACAGAAATCAAGGGCAACCGTGTTAAGATCAGGAGTGTGTGTGTGTGTGTATGTGTGCGTGTGTCTGCAACACAATGGGAAAAAGACAGAGTGTGAGAGATAAAGCGTATTAGGGGGTGTTTGGGAAGACGAGTGAATGACCCATAAAGATATAAAGAGGCTGGCGGTGTGAGTTTTCCGCAGGCTTTATCCATTAAACTGAGTCCCATGGCTCAGAAATGACAGATAATACACACTGTGACTGCTTGTCACAATTCCTCTGTCGGCCCTGACGGCCAGTCGGTCAGCGCACATGTAGTGTTAAAACACTGGAGAGGAATTTAGAAAAGTGGGACAAAGACGGACAAAGAATATGACACAAATATCCGACAGCAGGTTTAACTGTTTGCGTGTAATAATCACAGGAAATGTGTTCATATTTGTGTCTGTATTGTAAGGAGAAGAGTGCAAAGTCCTCACAGCTAGCTTCAATCAGGTTCCTCTTCCCGCATGGAACCATCTTCATCTTCAGCACACTGGTTAGCCAGGAAAGGTTTTAAAAGTCTTCATAAAGTCTGATTAAATTGAACAAAGATGGGTATCGTGGGATATGTCGTCACTTTCCAGCCAATCAAGAGATTTCTTAACAATTTACAGTGCAAAAAACTTTAATATCTATGATATGCATCGTGCATTGATGTATTTCTGCAAACTGAGACATTTACAAGAAACCAATCGGAGACCATAAAAAACAGATGTCACCCAATGGTTTAGGTCCCATTTGGGTGTCTCCACTCGTTTTTTACCAGCGCGTGTGGATGCTGAATAAACTCACCAACCACAATATTAGGTGTACTTGTTTAACTGTGTGTTAATGCAAATATGCAATCAGCCAATCACATGGCAGCAACTCAGTGCATTTAGGAATGTAGACATGGTGATGACAGCCTGCTGAAGTTCAATCTGAGCATCAGAGTGGGGAAGAAAGTTGTTTTAAGAGACTTTAAATGTGGCATGGTTGTTGGTCTGCATCTCTGAAAGCACAACATGTCAGACCTTAACTCAGAATACCACACCAGGTGCCCCTTCTGTCAGATAAGAACAGGAAAGTGGACCTAAAATTCACACGGGCTCACCAAAATTAGACAGCAGAAGATTTAAAAAATGTTGCCCGGTCTTCTTTAGTACCAACTGAGCATCATTGATGACCATGTACCATCTTCTGATAAATGTTCCCAGCAGGATAACAACTAAAGCTCAGATCATCTCAAACTGGTTTCTTGAACATGAAAGTAAGTTCTCTGTACTCAAATGGCCACCACAGTCACCAGATTGCCATGAAGAATTGAAGCAGGGTTCAATAACCGTCTAAAAGTGCTAGCAGAGGATGGTTTCGATCCATCGACCTCTGGGTTATGGGCCCAGCACGCTTCTGCTGCGCCACTCTGCTGGAAATCACCCCAGATGGGACTTGAACCCACAATCCCTGGCTTAGGAGGCCAGTGCCTTATCCATTAGGCCACTGGGGCTACGCATAGTGAGCTTTAACACAGACTGAAGACACCTCTGAAAGCAAATGGTGCGCTAGCCTGGTACCAGGAAGTTGTACCTAATAAAGTGTCTAGTAAGTGTAGATTCAGTCTGAACCGGTAAAAACTGTAGCCAATCCATGAATGAGCGTTCTCTGTTTTAGTCGTAGCTTTGGAATTTTTAATCACTTTTTTATATAAATATAAAAATTACAAAACACATGACCGCACACACATACACAAGAGAACACAACCATCAAACACAGTCTGACTGGACACCAACAATCTTTAACATCACATAAAGGCCCCCGGAGTACACCCATTGCTTTTTCCGGCTGTGTGCTATATGTGTGAAAGGGAAAACTGGTAAATATCTCCAAGTTCACGGATAATGAACTTTGCACAAGTCATTCTTTTTCTCTTGCACAAATGTTTGACTTTTCTTCTTCTGCGCTTTTGTCTGTGAAGTGTTAAAAATACTTTTTTTTCAGCTTATTTGTATTGACAGTCTGTCATGCATGCCAATTTTTTTATTTTTTTATTTACAAACTGCTGTGCCCTGCACACAAAAAAGCAAAACGGCACAAGTGTTTTCCATTTACACCACCAGTGCATAGCTGGCGCTTTGTGTGCTCACTCGAATGTAATTTACTGAAGCAAAACCATTGTCTTTTTTCTGTTTTTTTTTTTACTTAAAAAGGAGATTGCATGCACTGTTAGCTTTCAAAAGAGCTGCATAATGTGTTACAGGTTTGGTGTGAAGTTTTGCGGTTAGTTTGTTGAGTTTTGAAAAAAAAAAAGTTTGAAAGATAGCATCCCCAACAATCAGAAAACAAAGTATGACAGTCTGTAAGACAGGACAGCTTCCCCTTTTTCCTCTTTTAATCTGGTTTGGACCGCAGATACATCACAGATGAGTTAAATCATAGCACATAATCACTCAAATGTCAAAACAGTTGTGAGCCTCTGTGGATTTTCGTCCCAGCTTTGGTAAGTTTATGATGAATTAAGTAAAAAGAAGAAAAAAAAGGAGAAAATCACCCTTAACACTTGTTTAATGCTGTGACTGGTGCTGAAATATCTGTTTCTGTGTCCTGCAGGGCTCCCAAAGATACGGCCGCAAACAGATGTAGCACAGGGCGATCAGGTGCCCCGCAGGAGGCGGAGGTCCTACAAAGAGATGGAGGCGTGTGTGCCAGCAGGGCAGCACAGGGCCAGGCTGTATGAATCTCCTGACAGCCACTTGTCACTCTCCCCTCAGACCATCTGGGCCCTTTTCTCTGTCTTATCTACACACACACACACACACATATATATGCACACTGCACCAATGGGAGCTGGTGGTGACAGTGGAGATGGCGGGGGTTGGGAGGGCAACAGATGCCAGTTTCTCCACGTTTGTTTCCCTCCGTGCTTTTCACCTTCCCACCTCTCTCCATCCATCACTTCCTCCTTTTGTCAGTCCCTCCGTCCCCTCCTTCAGTTTCTTCCTACCTCACTTACTTCCTCTCCTCTATTCCCTTCTGTTTTCCACCCTTCTTACTTTACTTTTACTTTCCGCACGTCACTCGTCTCTCCTTCATTCGCGCCATCATGTTTAGGCCAGCTGGCAACTCACACTCCTCACCGCACTCTTACCCTCGCCTGCACACTCTGAGCCATATGCTAGCACTGACCTCCACCATTGCATTAGACCAAAGATGGAGTTTTTTTTCTACACAAGCCACTCTCGTGGGGAGATGAACGGTTCTTCAGGGACTAATAACTCTCAGGGTGCAATATGTGGTGCTGCAGTAGTTCAGCGACACCAGAGAGACTGGCAGAAGCGAACATCTGCATGTGACACAGACTGGTTTCTTTACTCCGGAAAGCTGAGTTGTTAACACATCTCTAGATAGCAAAGTGGTGCAAGAACACGACACTAATGTCAAGATGATGTTGAAATATTGCTCATATCTATTTCAGGCATTTGAGATCATGTGATGAATACTTGGTGACTCCATACTGTGGTCTGTTAAGTTTAAGATGCAGTGCTGTGAAAAAGCATTTGTAGTCCTGATTTCTTAGTTGTTGTTGTTTTTTTTGCATATTTGTCACATGTACATCTTTCAGGTAATCAAACTAATTTAATATTAGGCAAAGATAACCTGAGTAAATACCGTTTTTAAATAATGATTTCATTTATTAAGGGAAAAAAAAGTTATCCAAAAGTACCTGGCCCTGTGTGAAAAAGTGATTGCCCCTCTTGTGAATCACAAATTAGCTGCGATTAACCATCATTTTTGGAAAGTTCAGTTTCCCTAACCACACCCAGGTGCTGCTGAATCAATAAATCGCCTTAATAGAGCCTGTCTGATGAGTGAAGATCTCAAAAAGCAACACTTCATGCCACGATTTAAAAAAACAGCTGAGAAAGGAGTGAACCAAAATTACTCCAAGAGCACATCGAAGACTCATCCAGGGGCACTGATGTGGAAACTCAGTGCCCAGGAAAGGTCCCTATTTTAATCAGTGGAGTGTAAAACAACTTAACAAATATTTGCAGAGCTAAGATTCACTTCATAAAGAGAATGCATAAGCATAAGCTTTGGTCCACAAAATCAAATCAGGACTTAAACATAATGGAACTCTTGCCATTTGTGTACTTGTGTTTAATTGGGGGCCTGTCCGGTAGCTGAGCCCCTGCGCCCCCTAGTTGCCCTGTCGGGTGGTCCAGTCTGACTGAGCTGCTAATTCCAAGTTCAGGTTTTAAATCAGTGATTATTTCATTTGCAACACATTAATCAAACATACACCTGTCCAGAAAAACCAGACTGTACTTACTGAGCTGTACTAACTGGCATTACTCCTTTTACTTCATTAGAGTACTTGGAGGTAACCTAAGAGCCTTCCCTTCTTTCCTCATATCCTCTCTCCTCTTGCCTCTCGTGAACACTTGCACATCTTTGTCCTGCTCCTTCACTCCTTCTTCTTCTCTTCACGGAGGACGGTCCATCACCATGCGAGACACATAACCAGTCCCAGCCTCAAGTGACAGCATCTCACACACACACACACACACACACACACACAGAAACCCATCAGCTGTCCGTGCACATACACACACTACTCTCCATCCGTCACATTTACATTTCAAACTGCCTGCGCTTCCACCAACACATCCATTATTTACCAGCCTCTGGCCAAAGAGGAGAGCACCGTATCCACACTCCCCAGGTAGTGAGTGTGTGTGTCAGGGACTAGTACTACAGTATGCTGTACTTCCTCTTTGCTGCTTCCCTCAGCAGCTTGCAATTATATTTTCTTAACTTCATAAACTACATTTTTTCCTTCCTTTCCTCATTTTGCTCCCGTCGCCGCCTTCTCGCTTTTCGTCCCCGCTCTTGATCTTTTAAAAGTCGATTACGGGCCGTTTGGTACCAACAGCAGTGTCAGAAATATTGTACATCACTGGAATTTGTCACAAATGAAAAGTCTCAGTGGAATTTTTTTGTTTTTTATTTTTGAAGAAAGAAGTTTTGAAAAACAAAGAAATTAAATCTGCGTAAGTTTTGTGGTTAAAGCAACAACAGGAAGTGACTGTTTTTTAGCTTCTTCTCCAGACTGTGTCGTTTTTGTCTGTTAACACAGTTCTAGTTAGTTTCCTTCATTGTAAGTTTTAGGTAATCTGCTGCATTGGCACATATAAATGTTTACATGTGTGATTCTATGTGTGGGTTTGCATGTATGTCCTTGCGCTTTCACGTGTGATTCATGCTTCACACCCTGACCACTGTCTCCGAGCGTGCGTGTCCGACTGTGCGCATGTTAGCTCGAGACGTGCGCGATTCACACTCCTCACCACGTCAAAACCGACGAGGCAGGAAGAAGATAGAGGAACCGACACATTCTGTCGATCTTGCACACACCTCCTTCTTGCTGTTTTTCTAGCCTCTCTGCACCTCCTCCGCATGAGGTGAGAGCTCAGAACGACATGTTGACTCTCATTTGTAAATTGCGTATACTAACGATTAATCCCTCACATTGTTATTTTAGCCTTTTTTTGTCTTTAAGACAATTTGTTGATCTCGAGAAGTAACCTGCATGCACTTGGTAACCTCTCATTGTATATTTCATGACCAGTTGACAAGTTATTTAGGTGAACAACTACAAACCTCCAAGGTTGATAAATGCCAAAGTCATTAACATCTATGAGTCTGGAAAGGGTTACAGAGCCATGTGTCACTCCAGTGAACCACAGTGAGAGCCATTACATACAAATGCAGAAGACTTGGAACAGTGGGGAACCTTCGCAGGAGCGACCAGCCTACCAAAATTACTCCAGCGACGACTCATCCAGTAGGTCACAAAAGAACCCAGAACAACATCTAAAGAACTGCAGACCTCACGTGCCTCAATTAAAATTCAACAGTAAGACAGAGACTGGGCAAAAATGGCATCCATGGGAGAGTCAAAGGAGAAAACCACTGCTGACTTCATGATCCCCAAGAAAATATTCTGTGGACTGACCAGACAAAAACTGAACATTTTGGAAGGTTTGAGTGACAGATCAAATGAGTGTCAACATGTTCCAAGTTCACACCTTTAGCCATTATTTAATAATTTTTTTAAGGCAGTTCTTTGATCTTGAGGAGTAACCTGACATGCAAGGAATACCTGAAATCCCTTTTGAATTGATCTATTTGTTAATGTGTCAGTCACACGTGCTTAGAGACTGGTCCGTGATCTCCTGGCAACTTCTGGTTGTGTATTTCCTGACTGGCTGGCAAGTGGTTTCTAAAGGTTGCACCCAGTGGATGGTGCTAAGTGAAATCAGTCAAAGAGCGTGCTATACCAAAAAAACCTTAAACTTAAATGCACATACAGCAAAAATGGCTGCAAAGGGACAAAGGTCCAGTTTTCAAGAGCTATAAAACCTGCGTTAGGCATTGGTAGTGGGAGACCTCACAGGTTTGTTAGCCAGTAGGCTGTTATTTGCTCCCATTCGTACCTTTGGTTAAGTTTTGGAAGAAATTGTTGTTTAGGGCTAAATATTCCCCTTTGCAACTGGAACCCTTCAAATCACAAAATGAAAAGTTGGAAGTGACATAATAGTCTCTCTAACGAGATAACCACAGATAAGCACCACATGTAAAGGACCTTCTTTGTAAATGAGCGATGAGACAGCTGTGACAAAAGTGGCCTTACTTGATGCCACGGGAAAATTTTTTAAAAAGCTGGAAATGCAAGATTATGTGCCAAGTTGTCATACATTGTAATGTTTGAGCTCAAAATGAACTCAGAGAGTTCACTGCCTGAGAAATGGTAAGTGGCGCAGGGGAAGAGGTCGCACAACATGAACTCGTCCAGGAGCTCTGCTAGAAGAGAGAGGAGATGTCAGGAGTAACTGAGGTTAGTATGACTCAATTCTGAGACCTTGTTTGTTTCTTGGACAGAGATCCGGAGGGTTTATTGAGAGGCAGGTGTAGTTATTAAATAGCCAGGAGTCCAGCAGTGGATTACAGGTGCTTTCCTTTGTAAGTACGGCGATCGGGTGGGAAGCTCAGGCTGGTAGTGTCTGTAAAACTCCTCGAGGGAACTGGGACCCTGGAGAATTGGTTTCTCAAAGAAGTGTTGGACTTTCAGTTGGGGAACAGATGTCACGGGAGTCACGGGATGAAAAGCAAAAGACCTAGCAGGTTTCAAGGAGGCCCTGATTAACACCACGCTGATGATGACATCAAGCAGAGAATAGAAGCACAATGCGGCCTTTAAATATCCTGAGCACGATGAGTTAACGTGGAGCAGGAGTAGGAATGAAAGCCAGAGAAGGAAAAAGTCCACCCTCAGGCAGGCCAGCGAGGAACACCAGCCCATAACTCCACCTGAGATGTAGAAAGGTACACTTTGAAAGGGAGATTGAGAGAGAGAGAGAGAGACAGGTAGATAAACATTAAGCATAAAGCATTTTATTTTCTTAAAAACTGCAGCTTTAACCTGATTTAAGAAATAATTTAACCTTCTAAATAATTTCGTGTACCTACAGTCGTGATAGTTATGATTAAATTAATTCAGAAAGAGCAACTGAAGGCTGGCGGTGAGACATATTCTCAGAAAATATTCAACATGTGATCTCAGTAGAGCTGAGCACAAATCTAAGATGATAAATCAGATTTATTTGAAGTTTTATCAAAACAAATCGTGCACCATTGGCTATTTCAAAGCCTAAAGGTGTAAGCCTCCACCCTGAATTGATCCAAATCCAAAAGCTTTTGCTATAGACTGGAGGCCTTTTCCTTCATCAGTGACATGCACCAAAGGATTGTGGGATTGCTGGCCAAGTGTCTTGGCATGAGCCCATGTGGTAGGCTGCTGCCACGGCGATGAAGCGGTGTGATGTTCACTCCAGCATGCCACCACCCCCCCACTCATGATCACTGTGCCGTTACACGACAACAGCACACCTTGGCCGGCTTTCCTGGCCGCCGTCCTGAGCTTGGGATACCAAAACAGCCCAGCTTGGCTCGGCTCCTCTTCCTCCCGCAGCCCTTTGCTTCCTGCACCACCGTACCCTCCTTCCATCTTGTTTTTTTTACCTTCCTTTCTCACTCAGCCAGATGAGCGAGCACCAAAATAGCGAGCGGTGTATATTTATACGTCTCAAACATCACAGAGATGTCACAACACTGGTGATGAAGCGTTAAGACATCTCACGATGCCTTTAATGCCACCTTGAGCCTTACCAGCCGCACTGTGGACAGCAGTCTGTTCCTTCACACCTCTGCAGCGCTAATACAAGGTGTGATAATTTCTTAGTGCAAGTTTGTCCCATCGGTCAACTTACCTGTTAACTGATGAGCGCAAATTTGTCTATATTTATCCTGCTAGACTGTTATATGATTCTGAGGGAAACAGGGAGTCTTTGCAAAACATCTTAACATTTCTCGTCCAATTTAACAAAAGGTTCAGCATCCAGAGATCCGTTACTAAAGACATCCTGTTACAGTATGTGAGCTAGCACCGTCCAAAAACGGTGATGACACATACCCAATTCTGTCCTACACAAAAGTCACATGTATACCACCCTAGTTGGAAAAACACTCAGAAAGTTGAAGAAGATTTTGGTTCACAAGTTGCTGAGTTGTTGACATCTCATGGAAGTAAATATGTGGGTATTTTTTTACAAATCTTTTCTTGCTTGCATTAAATCAGTGGTGGAAACTATCGTGACCGTTAGCTGCCTTTCAGGTGGAGATAGGTTAGCTATTAAAGTTATTTATTAGCTGTAATCATGATAACAAGTAAGGTAAAGTAATTATAGGGCTACATGTATTATAAAAACATGGCATAGATTTTTTTTTTTATCTTAGAATTTTTTTAAATTTTTTATCTGTGGTGAGAAGTTACAAAGCTAACAACAAAATTTAGCTAACCCTCCTTTTTTACATAACTTTTAGCTACTGCAGTAGAAAGCAGTTATAGGCATTTACTTTTAACTGTTTTTATTGTTGTTGGCTTTTTTCAGAATGGGTTGGTTAAGTAATTTGGCAAACTAACCAACTAGCAGTTAAATATTTTAACAGCTATAGTCATGACTTTAAGTACATCTTTACTATTTCCATTGGAGATTCAGAGGGTAAGTAGTAGCCGGATGCTACTTATCAAATGCAATCGATTAACTGATCATCAGCGAGGTTGAGCACCTCTGCAAAAGCAGAGGTTTTGTCAGTTTGCTTGTCTGGAGTGTTCAGGTTTGTGTTAATACAATGCTCCAATCCTGAAAGTCCAAGCAATTTCAACCCACGGTCAGACTTTTAATTTAAATGACTGAGGAGGTCATCTCAGACTCTACAGGCCTCATTTAGTATGTTAAATGATCTAGTCCATGACACTAAAATTAGAAAGGGACTGAAGTATGAATGGTTTGGAAGGGTTGCCAAGAGAAAGACTCTTCTATTTAAAAAGAACACGGCAGTAAGAAGTCTTGTGGTTTGCAAAATTGCATCTAAACAAACCACAAGACTTCTGTAACAATGTGCTTTGGAGCGATGAGACCAAAGTTGAGATGTTTGATCATCATACACAAAATCAAACTCAGCATATCAGCACAAACACCTCACACAGCACAGGGGTGGAGGGGTGCTGATTTGAGCTTGTTTTGCAGACACAGGACCTGGACACCTTGCAGTTATTGAGTCGACCATGAACTCAGGAGCAGGAGCAAATCTACAACAGAATGACTGAAAAAGAAATGACTGAAAAAGAAAAAAATCAAGATGTTGCAATGGTCCAATCAAAGTCCAGATCTCAACCTGACTGAAATGCTTGGTAGGACCTTAAGAAAGTTGTGCATAAATAAATGCCTGCAAACCGCAATGAACTGACTAAACACAGAGTGGGACAATATTCCCCCACAACAGTTTGAGAGACTGATAGTCATATAGAAAATGAACACTACAAAGTATTGTCATTAAAGGCAGTTCTACAAGCTAATGAATGACGGGGTAAGCTTAGTTTTGCACAGGATTGTATAACTGAACTAATGTCAGCTATTTATCAGTTAGCTGGATTGCCTCAGTGGCTAGTTTGTAGTTGTTAAAGTACTTGAACTACAAGTGAAATTATAACCACCCGGGAGTTTTGATGATAAATGTATTCATAGTAAGCATTGCTTTGTCACGTTAGACAGGCAGCTGTTTGTCCAGGATAGCAGGCGAGCTAACATTACAACGAAGGACAGCTTGTGGCCAGTTTGGAGCACAGTGAATAAATGATGGCTGCTTTAAAAATCACTGCTTTTCAAAGTGTGATGCAGTCTAGCAACAGCACAATCACCCAGCCCCATTCATTCAAACACTTTACCTTTGCACAGTACACAACTCACCCAGCTGCTCTAAATGTGTCCAGTCATTTTTTCAGATGCAATACTAACCCCCCCCATTCCCCTCTTCTTTTTTAATAGTACAAATTACCAACAAAGAAAAATGGTTTCCACATGAGTAAAAACACATGGATTCCCTTCTGAAATATTTTGTCTTCTGCAAAGAGGCTGTTATAGTGAAAGACTCTATTCAGCATGTGTGGGCCATACGCTTGTTCTCTCTGTGTTTGGGACATCCTCTTGGCACAGCTACAGTCAGAAGTTTGCAGAGCACCTGTGCGTCCTGCCCACTCTGGCCCGTGTTTCTGTTTGATGGTGTGTGTCTGTGTCCATCTAAATTAAAAACCTGTGGCACCTGGTCATCTTTAAATGCACACAGCTGTTGTGTGAAAAATGTAAAAGGGGAGAAAAAAAAAAGTTGTGCATTTGTATGCAGATGTGAACCTACGCTGACATCTGCAGGATTGAGGCCCCCGAGGGCGACAAGGTGGCCCAGTTATCTTCACTTAAATCTGATTTTCAACACAACCGGACTTGTAGCGTGCTTCCTTGGTTCAGAACTGACTGGCAGGTAAATAATACAGAACACACCTGTTATGTGTTTGCACACACGGCAGATGTAAGGTCATATTCTCTCCATTAACTCCATGTGGCTCACTCTACCAGTACGCAGGTTTTGATTTAGCTTCCCCTGAACTTAAACTGAGGGACTGTACATGGTTGAGTGGAAATCCATTTTAAAAACAGTCTTTGTGGGTCAGGTTAACTGTGATAAACTTTATGAAATTGTCTTGTCCAAAGTAGTGCAGGATTTTTCATGCCTACATCACGGCATTCAATAACCAGCATCGCGGAGCACGACGTCCGAGCGGCACTGAGAAGAGCGAACACAGGGAAAGCAGCGGGGCCAGACGGCATCACCGGCCGTCTGCTGCGCTGCTGTGCTGACCAGCTAGCAGGTGTGTTCACTTCCATCTTCAACGAGTCCCTGGCGAAGTCTGTGGTCCCCGCATGCTTCAAAAGATCCACCATCATCCCTGTGCCCAAGAACAACAAGCCCTCATCCCTGAACGATTACCGGCCAGTTGCACTGACCTCGGTAGTGATGAAGGTGTTCGAGAGGCTGCTGAAGAACATCATCTCCTCCTTCATCCCAGACACCACAGATCCACTCCAGTTCGCCTACCGACCCAACAGATCCACAGAGGACGCCATCGCCCACGTCCTGCACACCACCCTCAGCCACATGGACAAGAAACAGGGTAACTATGTGAGACTGCTGTTTGTTGATTACAGTTCAGCGTTTAACACAATAGTGCCCAGCAGACTGTTCACAAAGCTGAGGGATCTAGGACTCAACAGCCGTCTGTGTGCATGGGTGTTGGACTTCCTCACTGGCAGAACTCAGG
>VUQG01026886.1:9749-20607 GCA_015106755.1 Etia nguti | reverse complement strand
TCCTCTTCCCCGCTGTTTTTCTTTCCCTCCCTCTCTTTCTTTTTCCCTTTCCTTTCCCCCAGTCATGTCTGTCCCGTATGTAACAACCGAAAATAAAATAAAATAAATAAACAAAAACAAATCAAATGGACCAATACGGCAAGGCCGGGATGGTGTTAACATATACCTGAACTACCAAAACGTTTGCTTTTATAGAGGTGGCAGCAACGGCTGATTAATTAATCGGTTTGATTATTAGCAAGTAGCAGCTAAACTTAATTTTTCACAGGACTGCTTCTGTACTTTGGCTTAGTGTTTGTTAAATAAATAAAGACACATGGTAATATGTCAAGTTTTGAAGTTTAACTGAGGCTGTATTTACCCAATTATAAGACCTGGTAAAGACTAGATTATTTTTATTTTATCCTGATATGAAACTCCTCAGAATTACCATGAGTGTAGTCCAGTCCAGGGAGTGGACTAGTGTCCCACTGTCACATGGCAGGGCAGGTATGACTGCTCCTCCTGCCGTAGGCTTTTTAAACATACGGATGAACATACCTGAATAAATATATTAAAAATATTTAATAATGTTACACTACAGAAGCTGTAGCTTCATTTTAAATCATTACATAATCACTTTAATCATTAATTATAGTACCCATTCAGTACTCTATTATTTGACACTGTTGCATTATATTTTACTGTTGGAGCTGAAGATATGAGATGATTCATTTAAAAAAAAAAAAAACTTAATGGATTTGTATTTATCAGTTTTAGATTTTTTTTTTCTAATCCGGGCTTTTGTTGTGAGATAATAAAAACTTTGAGTATCAATAAAATATTTAAGTGAAATCATATGAAAATTCAAAGGGAAGACAATCTTCTGGGAAACTAACAGTAATTTACAGATATTTGAGTATGACAAGTGGCCACAACAAGACACTAAAACACAGATTTATAAAATTTTAATATGAAAGATAACTAAAACCCCAGTGGTTTAAGTCATCACCCTGACTGTAACCCTATACTATAAAACATATGTTATTTTTGTTTGATTTTAACTGTCACAGAAAGCATACTAAACTGACATTGTTTCCACAAAAGTCCTGTTTACTTTCTCTAAATGTAGGGTTATGGCTCATGGCTGTAGCTGGGATTGTCACTGATGATGTCGTAGACCTTACAGGATTAAACCTCCCTTTGAATGAAGCATAAAATAACCAATGCCTTGACAGTCCTTTACACTTTATGGTACCTGACAAAATAACACAGATGTTTCAAGTAAGGTTTAAAAGTCAGTGGAAGAATGTACCTGCACCTAGGTGATGGATGCAGATTTGGCAGATATCTTATGCTTTGTGGGGAGTTGAAACACTGATGATGTGGCCATGTTCAGGAATGGCAACATTCCAGGGATCTCTCCAAACTCATTACTGATGTTCTATGCACGGTACTGTGGATTTGTTTGTTCAAGTTTCATGCAGCAGCTCCTTTTCCTGTTTAGGCCCAAAGTATACACCAGAACGCCCCACTGTAAGAGACTGTTAAACCTCTTGAGGGTAACCTGTGTGACCTGCATGTGATATAGATCACTGGTTTAGCTTCAGGTAATGAGCTTTCCCTGGTCTGTGAAGTTCCCTGGTGTGTGAAGTACCAGCAGTTTGTCACAGTCACATACATAAACATGCTATAAGTGGTAGTTACAGTAAGTTCCTCCACATGGTTGTAGGTTGTGTTGATGAGCATAACAGTCACTGAAAAGCACAGTATTGTGTTCAATGAAACAGTCCCTGTTCGTGTAGTGTTGCTGAGGTGTCCCCCTGAGTTCTCCAAAATAGAAATGTGCATGTTTGTTCCTGTTTAATATACCTACACCGGGGGTGTCCAATTCCAGTCAAGAGCAGATGCATGCTGGTGCAAGCTGTATTTTTTACGTCCCAATGGATGCATGATCTGATTAGTCGACTAATCGCAAAAATAATCTGTGACTAGTCGACTATCAAAATATTCGTTTGTGGCAGCCCTAGTTCGGACACACCTGAATGAATAAATGGCTCGTTATCAGGCCTTTGCCAAATTTGATGGCTGATAAGGTAATCCAACCATTTGATTCAGGTGTGTCGGTAGCCATCACGGTAGCTCTCGAGGACTGGAGTTGGACACCCCTGACCTACACACATACACTTTTTTTTTTTGGTACACCTTGCTACTACTGGGTTGGACCCCCTTTTGCCCTCAGAACTGTCATAGATTCATCAAGGTGCTGGAAAGATTCCTCATATTTGTCAGAGATATGACACCAATCTCTTGCTCCCCCACATCCCAAAGCTCTAACCAAAGTATCCCAGAGGAGTACAGTGTGAACTCCTTGCCATGTTCAAAAAACCAGTCTGAGATAATCTGAGCTTTGGCAATAATAATTGGTACTAAGGTTGCTACAAGGTACGATGGAGTCAAGCTTTCTTGCTGTTTACATGCAATTCTGACTCTACCCTCTGAATGCTGCAGCACTCCAAGTAAAATTCTGCATACCCTGGTTGCAATGAGTAGTTATTTGAGTTACTGCTGGCTTTGTGTCAGCTCGAAGCCGTCTGGCCATGTTCCTCTGACTGGGATTGTCACCCAGTGAACTGCTGTTAACTGGATATTTTCTCTTTTCTGGACTGTTCTCTGCAAACTCTAGAGAAAATCATGCTATGCTTAAAATCCCTTTTTCCCCGATTGTGATACTCGATTTGAACTTCAGCAGGTCATCCTGACCAAGTCTACATGCCTAGATACACTGTGTTGTTTCCATGTGTTTCTATCTGATGTGCTGTATGTGGTTTACCTGAGAGCAAGGTGAAGGTGACAGAATATATGCCGTTCTCCTTTGTGGCGCTGGTGCTCTCTGTGTAGGTGATGTCCACCTGGAACTTCACCGGCTTCTGGAAAACCGTCGGACCAGCTGTGGACTTGTACTCTGCCCGGAAACTGGTCTGAGAGATGACGCTGTGGCTCAGACTGGGAATCTGGGGAAAGAGATGGGGGGGAGAGGGTAGGAGGGTAGGAGGGTGAGGTTGGTGGAAGAGCAAAGGCAGAGTGCTTCTGAGTCAGCAGCACTGGGCACGTAGACACAGACAACTTGTGCATCAGTTAAAATGGCAGCATGGATGTAAGAGAAAGAGACGGGAGCAGAAGGAGACACTGTGTTGGATGTGCTACATCCTAACATGTGGTGACATTTTGATGCATCAGCGGCAGAGACCACGCTAACACCAAGACGTGAACAGACAGCAATCTGTTGCGCTAAGCTGTTGTGGAGGAACAGGGTGGATCACAATATTAGTCAGGTTTTAATCTCGTGGCTGTTTGGTGTATATGAGTGTTTGCATTTTTCTCCTGGACTGCTGGGCTTCTATGGTCCTGCTTTGTGAGTGTGAAACTTTGGAAGTCAAACTTGAAAAGACAAGAAATAAAACTCCAGGCTTTTATCAGGCTCATGAGGGCGCACCATAACCTTATATTTCAGACTTTTTAACTTGGGATGAAAATGCAAAATCTACTAGTAAACACATGATAGTTTTCAAACGTGTGTATGTGAGAAGAAAAAATATCACTAGTACTCCTGCTTGATTTCCTGCTTGATTTGTCGGTACCTGGAAATAGGTACCGACATGAGCCATAATGAACATAATGTTGGTTTTCATCTATGCTTTATTTTGAAGGTTTACACATACACTGTAAGACTTTGCAGGAAAATAGCCTTTGGTCATAAAATTATATATGCAAAAATGCTAACAAAGATTCAATTTTCTTCATTTTTTCCTCTAATAGCTGAGATTAAGACTTCAGAGAGATCAACAAAGTTCAGATGTGGGAGGAAAAAAAGCAGATTGAGGTCAAACTCATATGAACATGCTGTGTCAGTCTGCTGTGCTGTAGCGGTGACTTTTTGTATTAAGGAAGAAAGCTACAACTATAGAAGAGTTATTTATCAGATCAGCCTCCATTGTAGCATAGAACAATAAAAATGTCAAGGGTAAGTCTCTACGTAATTGTTTTCATTCAAATCTGGCATAATGTAATCAATAATGAAATGTTTCTGGATTAGAAGAACAGAAGAGAGGAATGCGGAGGGAGACTTACAGAAAGGAAGGCGTGCACAATATCGGCCTTTATGGAGCTGAGAGGTTTGTCTCTGATGACTATGAAGATCTGCTCCTCCTTCTCCAGATTAATGAAGTTTCCAAACCATGACTTCTTAGCCAGTCTGCAGAAAAGAGCAGATTCAAAGTTTGGTTCCAGCATTACAAAGCACACTCAGTATACCCAGGTTATCTTTTTCTTAGCAGCTAACAACTGACTGAACTCCAAAGCTAAGAAAAGAGGTGGGATTCTAACAGATTAGAGTTGTGCTTTTGAAAGATATGTAATGAAGCGTTTTCCCAAAAAACAGACATGATGGGACACACGAGCATTTGTTGAATATTCTAGCTTCTCTCTTTCTGAGGAGATACTTTCACCGCAAACATGCTTTTTTGGGAAGCGGACAGCTCATGCAGTTTTGGCTGGTTATCATGATATAACTTGCACAGAATGGGCACATTACTGAATTCCCTGATATAACAAAAAAGGGCAATGTCTTACAGGTTATCAATAACACTTGTGCTTATTAATTGCAGATGGAGGAAATGAAAATGTGCTTCTGTTAAAAAAGAAACAGGTCAGATATTCATATTTGCTGCTGTGGTACTCACTCTGGCGAGGAGTCTGGGGTGAGACTGGACATATCCTCCTGGGTGGGAACTGTGGACACAAACAGAGGTAAATGTGAGATTCCACTCTATAACTTATGGAACCTGCACTTGGAGAAATATTTCTGTGCCTTGTTTTTTCCAATACTAAGAAGATATCATCAGTGTAAATGAGTACTGGGCTTCATCATGACTTAATTCAGTTTGTCTGGAGGGGGGTTGGTTCATGGCAGCATCAAAGCAGCTGTAAGAAAACTACCCAAACTAATGCAAAAAATGAGGGAAAATTGCTAATTTTCCACTTTCTGTAATGAGGCAGTTATTGTCTTTATGACATGGCCACAGGCTGCAGATTCTCACGATTAGGCTGGCGTCAGGTTAACTGGAGGTAAATATAGTCATTAAGAGACAGAGATTATTTGTCCTTGTTATTCCCCTGAGCTATAAGAATGGATTGTGATGCATAAACACACTCTGCTGAGTAGATTATCACATGGATAAGAGTAAGACATTAAGTCAGATTAAACCAAATCATGAGGTTTCATTTACTGGGACCTACCTTTCTCCTCCACCATACCTTGCATTTTCCTGCGGTGGAAGCGTGGTGAGCCGAGGAAGCTGTTCTTGATGGAGTTGAGGCGCGTCCTCCAGGGCATGCCACCAATGGAAGGGCTGGGCGGTGGTGTCGGGCTGGGCGTGCCAGCCGGGCTGTCCTTGGGCGTGTGCACTGGGGTGCCTTTGGGGGTTGGGAGAGGGCTCCCTCTGGGGGAGGGGTGGGGAGTCACCTGCGTGATGGGGACAGATTTGGCGTTGTGGTCAGGGTGGAGGTGGTGGCGGCGGAGTGGTGACATAGGAGGCACCGGGGAGAGAGGGATAGAAAGCTTGGGAGGAACTGTAAGGGGAGGGTGGCGCCTCACCCGGGGGCTGTTGGGGATGCAGGGGGCCAGAGGCTGGCTCGGGGTGGAGGGCTCAGATTTAGGGGTGTTGGCAGTCTGGTCCGTGTTGGGGAGTGGGTTGGACCTGGTGGTTTGCAGGGGCTTCTCAGATACTTTGGGCTTAGCTGGGAGGGTCTGTGTGCGGGGGTGCATGATGGGCGAGCCCATCTTTGGCTGGTAGGAGTTATGTGTACGGGGCCCCACCCCATTAAGGCGGACCTCGGGGGAGTGTGTGGGGCTGCAGTTAGGGGACTGGCAAAGGTCTGGAGATTGGGGTGGGATAAAAAACCGCCGGTTGGGCTGCGATTGTCATGCACCGTCACAGATGACAGCAGGGTCAACCAATAAAAAAGCCAGAGGAACACCACGGCCCAATGAAGGTTCATTCCCATTCAACAAAAATAAAAATAAGCAAACACCAGGAAATAAAAAAGGAGTGTGGCAGATGGGTTGAGAAGTGGAGCAGGCAGGAAGTGGTGAGAGTGCAAGAAAGAAAGAAAAACAGAACATGCGATTAGCAGAGTGATTAAGCCAATCACGAGGCAGCAGTGGAGCATTCATGATGCATTAACAGTAGGGATGCACCGAGATCAAAGTGGTCACTCTATCCACATTCTCATACTGTGTAGCTTCTGCAGTCCATAGAATTACAGTATACACAATATCACAGTTTACCTTCATTTTCCAAGATTTATCTGTACTAATTACTTTAGGGCATTATAACCATGTAAATTGCTGTTTACATGGAAAATAAAGCATGGTACTTTGAAAGATAAATCCCTCACTGTCCTGTGAAAACGGCCGCCACTAGGCAACGTCTATCCTTTAAACACAGCCTGTGTTCACACTAAACACGCTGGAATGTTGCAGCAAATCTCCAGAATGTGGAGAAAGGAACAAAGTTGAGATTCATCTTTTAGTTGAAAAGATGAAGGTTTAGTGTTTCTTTAAATGTTTTGGCCTCTTAATATCACCAACCATCAGCTACACGTTCTTTGCACACTAAGGCTGTCACCTGACAGAATTCTGCTACTGTGAGATACATCGGTGCATCCCTAATTACCAGCAAGTGACCCAGCTTGAAAGCTAACCGATTTAACTTCACCCTCCACCTGGGAAAGCAGCCAGAGTGCATGCCCAGTGCTGACGCACAATACTGTGGGATGAATGAGCAGATCACTGATAAGACAGGTCAGAGTAGTGAGAATCCACAGCTGAACAAACTGCAGCAGCACAGCAGCACAGCAGACCTCAGCAAATCAAAAACAGCGAGGCTGCAAAGCCTGTGGTGAGCTGTCAGCCCGTTCTTGGAGTAGCATGTGCAGGCTGATTTGCATAAAGTAATACAGTCATGTCTGTGTAAGAGTTTAACACAGAGTTCTGCAGTTATGATTCAGTATTTTCTCATTACAGAAAAAGAAAATGCATCAAAAATTGAAAAGACTCAAAAACAACTCATTGATCCTTGTCAGTAAGTAAAACGGTAGCCATCACTAATGTTATTGGGAAGTTTCAAAAGCATCCTCTCCCTAGGATGTATGAAACAGACTGAGCAATTAAGCTCAGGAGGGTCTGTTGAATCTGTATTGGCACACTGCCAGAAAAACAATGCCACATGACTTTTATATATTAATTTATCAGCATCACATATAGAAAGAGGAGCTAAAGATTAGAATCCATCTCTTTAGTTTGCAGTGTCATGCAACACAATGTGCTGCTCAGAAGGACAAAGCAGTGACAATCATTATAAAACTTCAGCACGTCCTTGTAGGATAGAAAATGTTATGATACCCAGCATGTCTTCTTTCTGAGCGTTATTTAGTAAAACTTTAAGGAAACAGCCAAGCAACATCTGGAGGCTGTGAACTGATTCACACACTTATCCTTCCTGCTTTGACTCTGCAGCAGGGGTTTTTTCCTCAGAGTGACGGACTTGTTCTTCCACTAATTTGCTACGTCATTAGAATCTGTTCTTTATGGACATTAATCGCCAGATCTCAGTTTAGTCTACGCTCATAGATGGATCTGGTCCCGCTTCATCTAAAGCTCTGTGTGACGTACAGCACAGCGCAGCACACACTGGTTTCAAATGATCCTAAGTCAGATCAGCCTGCTGTGAATAACAATAAGAATAAAAAGAATAAGAACAAGAAGTCCTTTATTTATTTCATAACTGCAGAGCAGTTAAAAGTTTATGCCTAATGAACATTAAATAGACAGTTGACAATATAGATAAAGTGCATGTTTTATTTTCCATAGATGATTGCCAACTGACTATGATCTTTTTTCAATAATGTGGTGGACATTTTTTTTGGTAACAAAATGATCAGTCATATTATCACAAAGGTAAATTCATCAAAAATGGAGTGATATCATCATCAAACCAACAAATAACATCTGGTTGTTTTTTTTTTTTTGTCTTATTACATCTCCACAATTTATTCATGGAGCACCCATACATCAGTGCTTCTGCTTGAAAATTAGGTGTTAGAGGTTCATTGGAAAGAAAGGACAAAATGACTTTTGCAAAAAGCATTTGATTGTTTGGGTGACCAACTGGTCCCCACATTTACTGGCAACTGGTACCCAAACTCAAAAACATTTAATTCAATCAACAGGCAAACACTCATTTTTCCTAGCAGCAGTGAGGTTGCTGGCATATGCTGAGTCATTAGGAACAACGTGATGGGCATTTATTATATATGACTAAAAAAAGGCCAGAACATTTCATTTACTACAATGGAAGACTAGATAAATTAATTGACTAATTACTGCAGCTGTACTGTTATTTTACCAGAGGACTGATTTTTCTTTTACAGTTCCCAACAGACCATTGTTGGTGATTTGTGCGCACTGTGGATTTTTAAAAAATTTTTTATGACAGATACTCCAATATCATATGTGCGGAACATGAAATTTACTCCCGAGTTCCTCCTGCTAATGTGAGTTAAAGCCCACACTGAGCAAGTGTTAGAAAATTACTGGCATGTTTTTTCCTTCTGCTTTCACTACTTATTTTTTCAATGAAACTAAACTAGGTCTTATAAATCTTCAGTAGGCTACAACAAGAGAACTACAAATGGCTCTCTCTGTCTGTGACAGATGGACTTAGTTAGTTGCATATAGTCAGTTTTGGCCTTTTCATGATTTAGTTAGTTTTCCATTCTCCAAATCTCCTTCCCTGCAGAGTTCTTCTTTCTTCACCTGCCCTGACATGATATACAACTCACTTGTTTCCCTCATTTAGGCTGTACTGTACGTCAAACAGGCTTATGATGAAGTCCACAATGCAAGCTGCTGATGGGAGGCAATGGGAGGGAGAAGTGAACAAGTAAGTGTGTATGAGCGTAACAATATGCCAGCAGAGCCAGCCAGCCAGCAAGGTGCTTGTGGGGAACCAGTCACTGCATGGAAGGGATGTACACTTACCCTGGGACTGCTGAGAGGACTGGTGGACAGACCAGAGGATGCGCCACTGATTGACCGTGACCTAAACACACAAGGTAAAATCAATATTGAAAAAGTGGACAGTATGCATGATGCACAATACCACAATGTACAAAGCAACCACACACACACACACGTTTTCATATCTTAGTGAGGACATCTCATTGACATAATGCTTTCCCTAGCCACTTACCCTAACCATCAAATATGAATGCCTTATCCTAAACCTAACCATAACCTAAGTGTAACCCTGACACTAAAACCACATTTTGAGCCTCAAAAATGCCTTCAAACACGTGGGGAAGGGCATTTTGTCCCCATAAGTGACTGTTGGTCCCCACAAGTATAGTAGCATGCCAATTTTCTGTCCTCACAACGATGTCTACACATGTACACACACACACACACACACACACACACACACACACACACACACACACACACACACACTTCATCCAAAAGAGCTGAACCTTTCTGTGTAGCTGTTCCTTTTTTTCCTTTTAAAAATACATTTATCATCTCAAACCTGCTAAAGCCTTTCCTCTTATCAACATCTGTGAGCTCTACAAACCTAACTTCTTGAGCTGCCCTTTTGGGACACTGAACTGAAAATTCAAAACTGGGCAAGAACTCTTCATTATCTATCAGCAAGGCTGTTTTTACCCCCAGGCCACAGTCACAATAAGCACCATTAAGCTAGCATGCTTTTTTACAGCTGGCATGAGTTCTGGACTTTCTTTTTTTCTTTTTGAAAATGTTAAAATAAAATAAAAAATCATTAATTGTTTCATACAGACAACATTCATCTACTACTTTATATACACATATACATAAATATATACATATACACACACATATATACACTCAGCTTCCCCTGCAAAAGATGAATGTGTAAGAAAATTAAGTCCTTTACAGTTTTCAAAATCTCTGGTGTTGACTGTATTGAAAGTCTAGGACCTAGTCTATCCCATAGTGTAACCTTTTCTACTGATCACTGGAGTTAAGGTGCTACCTTAAATATAATAAATTCATAGAAAATTCTGGACCTCACTAATTTCTCTGGCTATGGCCCTGATGGAAATCATGGCTATGGTGGAAATCCATCCATCTTCTTCGGCTTATTTTTGCCCCTTTTCTGGTCCAATCTCATGATTTCTAGCCACAGAATTCACTGACTGTTTGTCCTGTCTTTCGGTTCTTTTTTTAAAATTTGATTTAGTGCAATGACTATCCGGTCTTTAAGTGATGACATATGAACTCTGCTTTTGGGTCCAAACTACTCTGCATTTATTAAGGCTGTTGTGTTTTTAACATGTTTTAATGCTTTGTATTTTGTTCTATTTAATCTGAATAAGCCCCTAAAAAATAGGCAGTTATCATTACAGCACTACAGCCCAGCCCATACAGCAGTATATTAATGACTAACCTTATATTGTGGATAGATTATCTCACTTGTTCTCCTGACTTAAGTTTGGTCCGTTTACAGCATCCTGCCATGCAATTGCATTTGTCCCTAACCATCGGGAACCCTCACGTTAAATTTTATCGAGTGGAAAAAAGTTAGCATTCATCCTCCAGCTTCACTGTGTTTATGTTATGCCAACATAGCTGTGTAGCTAACGATAACATAGCACATCATTATGTACCAGCTAGTCCAACTTCAGTAACCCTACAAACGTCACTGCTGTTTAGTTTTCTGTCTTCATTTATGTTGGAAGTGATAGCAGAGCTGTACATTTTAATTTGTTTCATAAATCC
>VUQG01026885.1:5241-21505 GCA_015106755.1 Etia nguti | reverse complement strand
TTTTTTTTTTTGCACAAGTCGAGGAGCGTGTCAGGTTACATTTCACTGTGTGTTATACTTGTATAACTATGCATGTGACGAATAAAGAACCTTGAACCTTGAATAATTTTCCTCCAAATCTAACCAAATAGTTTGAGAACCTAAATCTAAACACATGATTTAATGTTGGAAAATGGCACCAAAATAATACTCATTTTGCACTCAATTATGAAGAGAAAAACTTCTGACAAGCTTCAGTAAATTTCAAGTTGGGTGAATATACTGAATGCCATAAATCAACAACAGTGTTCAGCTTAACAGAGCTATGATGACAAGTTCAATATTAAGGCTTATGACTTACACTGAAATACCAGAAGATCCACGTATGGACTAATATTTTTTTTCTGTGGTTAAAAACATCTCTGTTTGTTCTTTTAAAAGAAGCTCTTGAAATTTGAAACAGGAACCTGGGAGAGCAGCAGGCAAGATAACAACCAATTACAGATGTAAATGAGTGGGCACATGGCAGACAGCAGTAAGCCAGAGCAGTTCAGTCCATAATGACTCATTGGAAAAACATTGTTGACTTACTTACATACAGAAGTATTTCTTTGATTGGGAGTCAATTGGAGTCACATATAGTGTCAGACACATACGACTCTCATAGTAATCGTGCATTAGCCTCAGTGTTAAGCTACAAAAATAAGGGCTGAAGCTCTTCTAGAGCAAAGAAAACTGAGCTGACCATTTTCTGCTGCTATCAGAAAGCTGAGGGTGAATCAAAAGAGCAGAGTCACAGACCAAGCAACCAAAACAGGTTCAATAACAAAGAATCGTAAAGGTCCACAGAGCTCAGAGGAACAGCAGAGGCAGACATTTCTGTGAATTCAGCAGTACAAACAACATCTGCCACAGGCACATAGTCATGTAATCCACTGATGATAAAGAAAAATATCAATAACTGCACCTTCAAATATGTTTAAAAAAAGATATTCTATAAAACTATTACAATATATACACGTAGATAAATATATACAGTCTGATAGGGCAAAGTAATTACCAAGTGAAGGGCAATAAGGACAGCAAATTAAGTTAATCTGAGCAAAAAAGAAAAAGAAAAAATATCCACCTTCATACCATTGTAACGTGAAAGCTGACATTTAGAAGAATGCATTAGACCTGATAATGAGTGGAGTTGCTTAATGTACCGCAGTCAGAATGGACGTCCTCCAACTCTGTGTTTGACGTCTTATGACAGATTCCAGGTAGGGGGGTCATCACCCTGAATGGCGTCTATGTATTCATGTCAGGCAAATTACTTTTCTGTGTATTCATCTGGATGAACTGATTGTTTTGGGGGGTTTTCTCGATTAGGGCGGGGGTGGGTTCTCATTTCCGAGTCTTGAATTAGCATATAAAACAAGGTCAAAAGTAATCAGGATCCAACTGGAGAATGGCGTCGTGACAGCATGAGTGGGTGGCATGTGACAAGTGAGTGACATATGTGACAGGTAATGTAAAAAATATCAGCCTGTGTTTTGTTTTTTTAAATTTCTTCATAGCAAATAAACTGCAAAAACAGCAAAGTGTTGATTTTGTGTTTTAAATGAATTTAAAACCCCAGGATCCCTCAATTGTATTTAAAAAATAATGTTACTGAAACTTTCTTCTCATTAATATTCAGAGCATAACGTTGATGCACTGGGTGTGAAATGTGACTGTAACGCAGATCTAAACATGACTACAATAACAGAAAAAGGGAGAAAAGAAGATACCATAAACTGTGAGGCAAAAGAAGAATATGACTTACATTTGAGCTCCTCAAAGGTCGCTGGGTCATACTCATATATCATTATTGTCAGGATCATAATCACGCTACCACCCAGTTTGAGCACTATTACAGTATGAACCAAACAGAAAGCAAATGTCAGGAGGCTGACAGCACTAAATATACAGTTAGTATTCAACATTGTAAAGGTAACAGGCAATCATATAAAAGAGCCGGATGTCAAAGTGTGATAGGCTTTTTTGTTTATTTTGTTGTTGGTGGTGGTGGTGCTGGTGGTGGGGTTTTTTTGTTTTGTTTTTTGTGGGGGTTTTCCTTTTTTTTTGGAAAATGGGAAACTTAGAAAAAGCAAATCAAGTGCCTTGAAATTTGCTCCTTTACTGGTTGGTCCAGAAGGAAATGATATATTATGGCATCATGCTTTGTCAAAACCACTGCTCAGCAACCTGATCATACTCATTACTTACATGTATGCGTGTTTCTGGAAGGTTTGATCTATATATAACAGGACCTCTTTTAACAGAGAACACAGAGCGTTAAGAGCGTTACACTAGAGGATCTGCTCTCTTGAGCTTGCAAGTAAAAATTACCAATTGAACCTTATCCTTTGTAAATTGTCTCCTGACTGGTGAAATGACTTCCAATGAAGCATTATATCCCAGGGGCTGCAAAATCTAATGAAGATAACAGAGGTGGAAAAATCTCATTTTTAGGGACTGAGAAATTATTTTACTGAAATGCTGTTATCTTGGTGAATTAAGGGAGCGATCAATAATGTGGAATTTAGAGGGGTTTTGCACCTTAACATTTAAAACACTTATATGAAATAGTAATAGAGCTTGTTGCAACACCTTGGTTTGACAATAAAATGCAATTTTTTGTGTGTGCAATGCCAAGATGATCAGCCAGCAAATCAGTGCTGCTTGATTGTATTTGGACGCTGTTGAAAGCTAACATGAAATATTGTGGTTTTAGAAAATATGTTTTTGGGAAGACTTCCAGGTGATTATATATTTCCTTTACATTTAATTCTCTTTGAAATTCATATTTCAGCATCCCTTGTCTTTCATTTTGAACAGTATTTGATATAAAAACCGATTATTGTGCAAAGACCGTGTAGCTCTCTGTACCTCTGCTGTTACAAAGTGCTGCACATTAACCGCCTTGATATAATTATTTCTACAGCTGAGAGCTGACTTTTCTTGTTAAATAATGCTTTTTATTCTCTTAGACAGTGCCTTTTCTTTGCAAATTCTATTTAATCACCAAAAAAGATCATCTAGCTGGAAATGGTTTGAATTTAAAAGGCAACAATTACTCTGCATTAGCTGGCCTAACTGAAGGTCCAGCCGGGTCTCATTGCAAACTCTGAAACAGTCACGAAATTATGCATTTCATAAAGCTCAAAGATCCAGAACAAAGTTATTGCTTTACTGACTAATGTCAGCTTGTAGCGAAGTACAAAAGGGGGAAATACCATCTCTTAAGTTCATTTCTCCTGTTGATGTACTAAATAAGGTATTTAATCATCTTTTATATTCAGCATTTCCCATTTCCAAGGACGTTGTTTGGCCTGAAGCCACATGGTATGGCCATGTACTCAACCAATCCTTATAGGTGCATCATTTGCTGACATGAATGTGGATTATTTTGTACTTTTTTTTCTTGTCTGTTTTGGTTTTGGGTTGGGTTTTTTAACCACAGTGAAGGTCAAAAACCAAAATCAATAGTCAGTCAGCCAATAAAGTTACTACGAGAAATGGTTGAGTTCAGACTTATTAAAATTTTATCCTCTCCTACGTGCACCTTGAAGTAGGTTAAGTTGTGCCAAAAACCTCTAATCTCCTTACCTAATCTTTCTGTGTACCCGTTTGAGTACACACAAAGGTAATTTCTTGTTTTGTTTGTTTTTTGACAGGCAGCATGACAGAACCTAATGTACTTCTAAATACTAATGGAAGTATGCTGTTTGCCTGTACAACATATTTTTCTAAGATTATACTTTTCTGAGACTCATAACCTAGGCAACCTAAAAAGCGGAGCTTTGAAACATGGTAAACATCATAATTTTAAACCTTTTTTTCCCTAAGCTTTACCAAACAACTTTTTGCCTCTAATGTGCTTATTTAATCTTTCTGTGGTAAATGGCCTGTATTTGTATAGCGCTTTACTTAGTCCCTAAGTACCCCAAAGCGCTTTACACTACATTCAGTCATTCACCCATTGGCGATGGCAAGCTACATTGCAGCCACAGCTGCCCTGGGGCGCACTGACAGAGGCAAGGCTGCCGGGCACTGGCGCCACCGGGCTCTCTGACCACCACCAGTAGGCAACATGGGGTTAGTATCTTGCCCAAGGATATTTGGCATGCAGCCTGGAGCAGCCTGGGATTGAACCACCGACCTTCTGGTTAGTGGCTGACCTGCTCTGCCACCTGAGCTACAGCCACTGTGTACCCATTTGAGTACACAGAAAGGTAATTTCTGATGAAATGTCATGATATGACACAGCCATATTCATCAAGGGACACACAGATATCTACAGGCTAGGTAACGGCACCCTGACTGCCATCAGGTATTGGGATGAAATCCTCAGACACATTGTCAGACTTTAAGATGGTGCGGTGGGTCCTGGGTTCTTCTGGGTGTACGAGAATGGCTGGCCTCATGTGGTAAGAGTATGCAGGCAGTTCTTGAAGGATGAGGAAATTCATACCATTGACTGGTCCCCATGCTCACCTGACCTAAATCAAACAGAACATCTTTGCAACATTATGTGATTAAGGATGGGAACTGATAAGAACTGAGTGATTCTGATTCCATTATTTATATTACTTATCGATTCAGTTCCTTATCAGTTCGCTTATCGATTGTCATTGAGTTCTCATTGGCTCCATTTTGAGAGACACCAACATTGCTAAGCAGCAATAAAGAAATTACATTCATGCAAATTAATCGCATGCTGTGGGTCAAATGCTTGTACATGTTTGTTGAAGTATTTCCCTCTTTTTTTTTCGTGATCAGTGTTGGAGTTGTTACTCAAAAATGTAATTATTACACATATTACACAGAACACTTTTCTTGAAAGTAATGCAGTACATTACTTAATTACTTCTGGCAAAAAGTAATTCATTATACTACTCGTTACATTACTTTCATGTTACTCTGTAAAATGGCTGAAACACACTGTCTCACAGGCACCATTTAACAATATAAACATGAGGCTACAACCCCGCACACCAACACCAATCCCTAATGAGGACACACATCTATGATCCTTCTACTAGTAGAACACAAAGCTGACCGCACAAAGCAAAGATGAAAACCAGAACAAAAAAGTGGTCGCCACAGTGATTCTGCTTTAGAAACATGAACAGGTAGAAAGGGAGGCTGCATGTTACCTGTTAAAGTTCAGGGTCTGGTTGCTGGGGTCAGCATTCACTTAGCTTTCACTATGGGTTATTGGCTAGCATAGCATTAGCATGCTGTCTTGGCAGATGCTTGCAAAGAACCGAAGTTGTATAAGCAGCATAATGCGGTTGTTTCTGTCCTGAATGCAGTTTCCCACTTCACTATTTTCCTCCTCCAACACACGAACCGACAAGCAAGACTGTTAAGCAGGCAGACTAGCATTTCCAAGCAACTGGACTACTAGGAAACAGTTTTCTACAAGAACCGATTCTCGATTCCCATCTTTATATGTCATTAACATTATTAGATGACATCCAGCCACCAGCAATGACAGATACATCTACTGAGGTAAAGATGAAGATTGTGGCCCTGAGTCTCATCAGAGGAAATGCAAATGTGAACATTGGATTCCCACTGCCGGTGAGCTCATAACTAAAACTGCCACACTAATCATCGAAGCACTTGGGTATAAGATCCAGGTTACAGGTAGAGGAAGCTCCCCATGAAGAAGAAAGCTGGAAGGCAAAATCCTGCTGGTCATTGTAAAGCAACACAGGCCATTTCTCACAGATTTCACTTTTTTAGACTCGGGTGCTTCATGTGGTCACTATAAAAAAATGCAGTTTTTTTACATTTCCACTTTGACTTTCGTTTTCCTAAAGGGTAGTGCTTTAGCTGTCCAGCATACCCACAGAGTCTTGTTTAAATATGAATGAAAATGTTTTTAAGAAAAGGCTCATGATCTGTGACAGTTTTTTCCATGAAACTGCCCAGTGTCAACAAGAAGACAAGTGGGACATTTCCTGTCTGTGTCCTTTCACTGGCTGCCACTCAGGCTGACAAGATGTCACTAATAACAGCAGACAAGGAAAAGCCATGCAGCTGGTGAATCTGCTCTGCAAGGTTCCTTAAAGACATAAAACAGAAACATTTTCTGAAATCCCAAATTACAATCTTACATCCGGTTTAGAATAACATCCTAAAAACATTTTGACACCTTCAGATCTGGATTATTATCTGGTTATGCACACCTTTGTTGTATCTAAACTGTAAAAGTGCAATGTAGTGTATAGTCGGGTTAGTCAATCATCTCTTGTCCGTTTAAAATTAGTCCACAATGCTGATTACTAACTTGGACAAAAAAGAGAGATCTAAATACTCCAGTGTTTTCTGTTTTCTGCAACTGTGATTGGAGGATTGGTCACTGCTTGGTTATTTCATGTAAACATTGTGAATGCATATACCACCAGATTTTTAGGAACCTGTTTTTACAGTTTTATTTTATTATAAAGCAACAGCGTTGATCCTATAGAAAAGTGGCTGGCAGCAATTAGCAACATAACAGATACATATTAATGCAGTGTTGAAATTAAGGCATAGCTGATAGAACTCTTGTGGTGAAAGCCGTCTGTAGATTGTTTCCCTGAAAGCAATTAGCATGTGTAGGGCATGTGGGTTAATTAAGAGCTCTGGCAGAGTAAATGCTTGTTTTTCCATTGACCTCAATGAGCATGAGCCGCTGGATGCTTTTATCCACATCTTCACCATAAACAATTATTCCATGCTGTGTGAGTCCCGTTGGGGAGTCATCAGCATCATCAGCGTCAGACAGGATGCTCTTTGTTCTTTACTTAGGCAGGCTTCACTGTGGTAGAGTGTACTCTATACAGTAAAAACTAATGGAAAATCATCCCCTTGCAGCCAGTGTTCATATCCTGAATTAAATTGATTTTTAAATCGCTTTCTTGGGCAACAGAGCATCAAATTTAGCTTCTATAAGCCACCAGTTCTTTTCAGGACAGACTCCTCAGCTCTAACTGTAAATATTCAGGGTGAGTTGAAATCAAAAGAGCGAGCTCAGCTAGAGGCTGCATTTAGAGTCAGTGAAATACACTCAAAGGACGTGTTTCTTTTACATTCTTTAAATGACTTGGTTTTGCATGTAGCTTATCATCCTCCAAACATATGTTGTCTGGTTAACAGCAGCCGTCGTTTTTTCACTCCCACGTCTCACATTTCTCTCAAACAAAAGCAAAACAAACAAAAAAGAAGGGGTCTGCATTCTGTCTTCAGCCCCGAGGATCTCATCTGTTTTGTTCACCAGATATGTGTTTCACTAACAATTACCGCCGCCATATTTGAGTCCCAGAGCAATCCCAACATGAACCAGAAGGATGGCAACTGCTTCCAATTTTTCTTTTTGAAAGGCTGTTTCATTGGTTCTTGGGCTTCCCACAGAGCATAAGAACGATGTCAACACTGGCACTGAGCAATTTGGTTTCTATTTGCAAGTCCACCTGCGTCTCTGTGCAGGTCACCTAAACCGCTGCCAGTTCATCTCATTCTCGACTGACCTTTTATGAAATGCTTCCAAATTGACTCCTGTTTTTGGTCAGGGGGAAAAAAATCTCTTGTACTCCTCGACTAGTCCATTTCTATTCTTGAATTCTGAAACACACAGATCACAGTCATGTCTCATGGGTCTCAGTTTTTTTTGATCTGTTTAGCAAAAGCATTTTCACTCTTGAGCTGTGGTTTTCACAGGCACAAAATGTGTATCCATGCACCCACAGTAACCACTGCATTTAAATGACTATTATTAAATAGGGTCAGTGGGAAAACAACACCACCACAATCTATTTATCCAGTTTGCCCCAGAGGAAACTGCTTTTTTTTCTGCAGGGTCTTTTTAAAAGCCACTTAATGCTGTGGGCTGTATTCAAAACAAGATGCAGAGATGGGAAGTTTACCATGTGAGCTGTTCCAGAGTTTAACTGAGATATTGCAGAACAGCAACAAACTGTATGATTTATACAGCTGTTTCTGTAGGACTATGACTTTCGTGTGACCTTTTGGACATTAAATTAAATTTGTTGTTGCCGATAAGGCACGGCAGAAAGATACAAAACAACATCATCCAAAGATTCTTCTTTCAGTGCAATAAATTCTGTGTGTGTCCTCAAGGCTAAACAGTCTCCAAGGGTCTTTCCCCCTAAGTAAAATGTTCCATATTATTCCCACAGGGGAAAGCGATACTGTTACTTCCTTTATTTTTCTGACAGCCCCCAGAGAGTTTTCTGGATATATTTTGATCATGTTCATCTGTGGTGAAAAATTTTAAGTCAATGCCACTTCTGTCATACACTGTGTGTTTGCTGCTAGATAAAGTGAGAGCTTGACAGCAGTCTTCAAAACAGAAACTCACTTTTTTCCTGCAAAGTTTTTTTCTTTTTTTTTTTGGTAGGTGTGAATCAAACACAGACAACAGCTACCAGCGACGTAAAAAGAAAAGAATGCCTTCCACCCATTCACACCAGCTAACATTTGTCATACCTTATCCCATCTCACAGGAGCCAGAAACAATTACAAACCTTTAACCATTCGTGAAACACTCAGAGAAGTAGTATGACATTTCTGGAAGTACCAAGAGGCACTTGACACCATTCAGTCTGGAACAGAAAACAGAGGCTCTGAAGGTTCCAACTTAAACCATTATACTTCAGTACAAAATGTACAAATAATAAGCTATGGTTTTATGAGAGTAATTTCAGTAGTCAGGTTAGGTCAATGGAGTGACTACCTGGAGTCATAAATAAGGGATTTAGTGTTAAGTGGTAACTTTTCAGTTAAGTCATGGCCTCATTCACTAGACTATGTGTGTAGAATTGCAATTTTGAGCACAAAATAAGAGAAGAACTCACTGTGCTGTTTACTGCTAGTGAATAAAAATCATTCTAAGTTGACTGACAGATGCCAGCTATTCAGGCACTAATTTCTCTATATAAGGCCTCAGGCGTAGAGATGGTCGGCGATCCCCTGGCAACCTCTAGTTGCTTGTGGAAAATGTGGCCACAGCTTTCTGGCAACCCCCAGTGGTAAAGGAAAAATGAGCATTTTCCAACCAGCTGGCAAGTGGTTTCTGGAGGGTGCTGGCTGTTGCCAGGTGAAATCCATTGCAAAGAGGGTGCTGCACCAAAAACCATGCCAATTGCTGTGGTCTTTGGCAGATTGGTTTGGTCACCTGAAGTTTTTTTGCATTTGGTGAGTGTTGCAGGCAAGTCCATGTCTTACATGGAAACCCCAGCCGACTATGGCGATATGCTAGCAATCGAAGCAAGTGCAGCATGGTTTTTGGTGTTGCACCTTCATTGTGACTGATTTCAAAAAATGACACAGAAATTTTCAGCAACTAGTTAAGGAATATATGTTTGACCCTATAGACATGTTTAGGAAACAAGCAGAAAGAATGAAAGAAAAGAAGAAAGATGGAAGGAAAGAAACAGAGGTGCCTAATGGACGAAATAGCAAGACTCCATTAAAAGAGAAAAAAAGTCTCTAAAGCAAAATAATTTAATGACTGAACAAGTTGTCTCAGTTGGACACCAGAAAAGGCAAAGTTTGCTTTTCCCTCAGGAGTGACGATGGCTTTTCTTTGAAAGATAAAAAGAGTGACTTGGGCTGCAGGAACTGAGAGTTGGATGTTTTGTCTACAGAGACAGACTCTGGATGAATGAAAAAAAAGGTTTTATATTAAAGCTGATGTGGGGGGAAAAGAAAGAAGAAAAGACTAGAAGAAAAGCAGTGTTCACATCTAACCCTTGACAACAAAGTAGGTTATAGATGTATTTCCCTTAGTTGAACTACTCCTTCCAGATTTTACCAATAACATACAGTGGAAAAACGCCTGTTGGCAGTCTTCTTTTATTTTATTTTATTTTTTTCATCTGACTACGTACATCGGGACACATTCATAACCAAGATACAAAGTAATCAAATATGCGGTTTTCACACGTCTGCACTATGTCGGGAGAATCAGGTCAGATTTTTTTTCAGAAGTGTTCTTTCTCCTTTGTAGCACACAACAGGAGATAGTCAGACTCTTTCTCACTCCTGGAAATACTTTGTTTGGTTAAGGCAGGGGAGCTGTCTGGGTTCAGCAAGTAGGAGGCAGAACACAGCGACGATTCCCCGAATCATGAATTCGCTGGACGATTAGTTTTTCTACTCGCACATGGGCTCAGTCAGACATCACGCAGGCTTTGCATCAAGGAAAGACTGTTTAATGTTCCGCTGAGTCTTACATGCAAGTCCTCGCATGTACCTTCGGGCAGAAATTCAAGACTGCAGTGCATGTGTGAAAACAGCTTTAGTTTTTAGGCTGTATAAACCAGTCAAGCCTTGAAATAAATAATTAACTCAGCCATCTGGCCTAACATTGATCTTATTGTACATAAGTTTTAAGTCAGCCCTCTTCTCATTGTGCTTCACATTTTGCTTTCATATTTTCTTAAAATTTTGACACATGTCAGCTAGATTCCCTTGCCATGAGATAAAAACGATAAAATATTTAGAATTACTTTGATAAAAGTACACTCATTGGTCAGTAAACACAGATTCTTGTCTTCTTTTCTGGTGCTTTAAACATGGAGGACTGCATTTGTAAGTCTTATCGCTGCATGAAAAACCTTGAATTTGCATTGTATAGTTTTAAGGGCATCAGCATAAAGTGAGCATAAAGTCAAACGTGCAGCTGTATATTTGAAACTGTAACATGAAAGGGTTTCATGTGAAGATATATTCTGAAGTCATCAAAAGACCATTAAGTTCTTGCTTCACATCAGCTTCATCAGCTGGGTGAAGATGTCATTTCTGTCTGCGTCGTGCTTCCATTCAGACAGAACACAATTTAACAACCTGGTGTTCAGTAGTTCTCATATACGTGTAATATCTTAGACTAAATTATGGTAATCACCTTCTTTAAGACTGCATAAGCCATCATTTCACAGCCTTCTGCACATAAAAAACTTAATGTCCTACTTAGAGGGAATCTGTGAAGGTTTTAAAATGAACAAGCACAACATTAGAAAAATCTGAAACTGGCTTTGAGAGGTGGTTTAATCGTGGGCAGATTTATCCAATGGTACCACAAGAGTCTATTGTTCTGCCCATAAGAATATTATGTTATGCTATTTTCAACTGTGTTGTGTCATCGTATTGCTGTCAGGCATGTTACAATCCTCATTTAAATGCAAACATCTACCTAATTTTTGAAAACTGGCCTTTTTTTTTTTTTATAGAAGAACACCAAATGGATTTTTTTACAGTGTTTAGCAACATTTACTCCATTCATAAAATATGCAAGTTCATTTGAGTTCATCTAGCAAGACTGAGCTTCAATCTGTGGTTGCACTGATTGTTTTTTAGGGCACAGTATCTTTGAGAAAGCCCTTCGAAAGCTGCTGTGGCACACAGGGTACAAGAACGGGTTGATGGCAGAGTTCAGCCACAGAAGCCAGAAGGTAATCTCGTACCAGTAGTTCGCCACACATTTACC
Source organism: Etia nguti (assembly GCA_015106755.1). NCBI lineage: Eukaryota > Metazoa > Chordata > Actinopteri > Cichliformes > Cichlidae > Etia > Etia nguti. The sequence continues at coordinate 9,996 of VUQG01026885.1, read as the reverse complement.
GCTACAGGCGGCACGGATAATCATTAGTAGAGTGTACGGAGCCCAGCATATCCCAAAAATGCAGACTATAATGGCTAAAGATTTAGCAATCTTTTTGTCTCTGGAAAGCCGAGATCCCGGTGTCCTACGGCCAGGCACCATGCAGGAGGCCGTGTGCTGAAACAACCTGGAGTTTTTTCTGTGTGGAGAGAACTTCTCTCGCTGCATTAATATCTGACTGGCGTTAGGCTCCCCGCTGGAGGAGGGAGACAAGATGTCGTCATCTTCGATGACCGCAGAGATTGCAACAGGCTCGCTGGACATCACCTTCCGAGTCTTGACAAAAAACACGGACCAACCTGCTCCATCTTTATGCTTCTCATTGTTCTTCTGAGGCCTGGCACTGTCTTCAGCACAGGCGGCCCCACTCTTATTCCTGCGATGGATGTTGAGATAGATGCTGAGGTTGAAAAAGGCCACCGACACAAACGGGGTGAAGAACTCAAAGGTAGATGCACTCAGCAGGAAGTACCAGGTGAAATAAAACTCAGCATAGCACTCGTGGGCCGGGACAATGCTGTAGCCGACGATCGTTTCCCAGAAGATGATGGCAGGGCCGTAGAGGAGGAAGGCCAGCACCCACACCGCCACCATCTTGAAAACAGCCTGGTGGGTCATGTTCCTCTGAGCTCTGTATTTAACCTGTGTAAGAAGAGAGGCACAAGTATGACTCACAGTGATGTGCTGTGAACAGAAACTCTGCATCATAATAACTGTTTGTTACATTTCAAACACCCACAGCTGCTCAGAGTATCTTCCCCAAATGAACCCCTTGTTGCATTGTGCAGCTTTAGAGCAGGAGAGAGATGCTGTAAATAAAACCCACTCATGGAGCTCTTATACCACGGTGTGTCTCTGAAGCCAAAGAGAGAAGGGGAATGTCAGGCTGACAGCCACATTCACTGATGCAACACTGGTATGAAAGAGACATCTGGTTTCTCCAGATCTACCCCTCCCTCACCGTCGCTCATTCTCTTTGCTTTCACTCCATTTTCACTTCACCTCCTCTCGGTCTAAATGCTATCATTTAGCAGGGCTTCTCTATCTGCTGCTCTCCCCTTTGGTGTTGTTGTTGTTTTTTCAATCTTTTCTTTTTCTCACACAATCGCAATGTCTCTCTGCAGTTGCAACAGCTGGGTATATGTCACTGTGAGCAAGTGAAGCTGCCAATGCGACTGTGGTTCAAGAGCAACTGGAAAAAAAATCAATAGTGAAACAGATCCAATACAAGATGCTCATAAATAATTATGGCCCCAGTTTCAAATGTTCACCACAAAAGCAAGACTCCTTATTTCCACTGTAAATTAATGAAATACTGCACCCTACAGGCTGAATGTGAAGAAACTGACCGATAGGCAGTCAAGCAATCATCAGCCAGATTTTTTTTGTTTTGTTGTAAATCTAGTATCAGTTGACAGAAAGTTAACAGTTTTAGTAAATTAAAATTAAGAGACTGCAAGAGGATAAAAATATTCACATGGAAATATTTAGGTTTTACATTTGCTTTTATATCTAATACTGGCTATTTTTTCCCCCTATGATTGAAGTCAAGGACTCTTTTAGAGCAACAGAAGAATTGTAAAAAATGTAGGGAACTTACAAAAAACTGGAAAGAATGATCAAAAATCAAAGCAGCAGACAGTGAAATATACTTAAGAGGTTTTTGTCGTATTTCAAGCCTGCTTAGATTAAAATGACTGTGTTTGCATCAGAAGTGAGTGAGTTTGGTCTCAGAAGCTACCCTTGGAAAAATCCAGAAACTGATCTAATAGTCGTCAAACCGCATTTTTACTGACAAATGCTGAAGTATGAAATCTCTTCATTTAGCGTACAGGGGAAGTCGTCAAATGTTATCTTTATGTGTTGTCTTTGTGTGAGAAAGAGTTAAAGGGACAGTTCACTAGTTAGTTGCCTGTAGTGCTTCTTATTCATCTAGACTGGTATGAGATTTCTATAGAGTTGCCTGCCTTCTCTCGATTATAACACAACATGATATGATAAGCAGCAAAACAAGTCTTCATTTAGCTAACAATAAAACTGCTCACAATGTTTGTGTTTTTTTTAAATGCCACTGATTTTTTTTTAATAACATTTTTAATTACACATTTAGTTCCATTATTTTCCAACAGAAGGCAGATTCTGTATAGCTACTATCACCAAAACTGGGCGGCTCATACCAGTGTAACTGTCACAAAAGGCTATATTAATTGGATTTTAGGGTGAACTTCCCCTTTACTTCGAGCTTTAAGAGTGAGCATTCGTGCCTACTCATGCACGCTAACAGCATCTCTGACTCACCCTGCTTCTTAAACTACACCCCCCTGAAAAAAACCTAAAAAAAAAACAAACAAAAAAAACCCAATCACAAAACCAAGATGACCCCAGTGACATCACTGTGACATAATCACTGTTATTTAACCCCCTGGAGATCCAGAGAAGACATTCTGCAGCTGTTTTCACAGGATAAATCTGAACAGTGATGAGCAAACTGAGCTGTGTGATGGAATATACAGTTTATTTGTCCATACAGACTGTTGAGTGTGGTACTAATGTTTGCACTGATAATATTTAGGCTAAGCTGATGAACAAAGCACTCACTTGACAGCGATACCCTGGTGAAAGAATGAAGCTGTGAATACAAATGATTCTAAGCACACTACAAGCTGTTTCAGGGAGTGACACATTTTGGACCTGAATGTGGCCGCCTAGTATGTGAATTGCATGAGCATGTATGTATGTATGCGTGGTAATGAGCGCCTCTACAGACTGTACTTACTGCTCTTGTGACTGACAGGAAGCGATCATAACTAATAAGGACAATGTTGAAGACAGACGCTGAGCAAAGGAGGTAATCCATGACCAGCCACACTTTGCAGAGCCCTTTGCCCAGCATCCACCTGCCGGTCAGGTTATAGGGGATGTACACCGGGATGCAAAAGGCACCTGGAACACACACACAAACACACACACACACACAGATGCACACACACATCGCATTGGTGATTCACCAGCCACCAGCATCAGTATTCACATTTTCCCATACCTTCACAGTTTCTGGATGTAAGATGTATTACATGTGACAGAAAATTAGCGACAAGACGCAGTTCCAGGAAACCTGTGACATTGTAGGAACAAGAACAGTCTAATATGTCTCTTTCATTAATGACAAGTGTATAATTTAACTAAAGCTGTAGATAAGAGGAGCTTTCACTATAAAAAGGACGTGAGTGCTCTTCAATAAAACGGAGGCATGCCACAATTACGCGGACTGGTCCGTTGTAATTTAACATGTGAATAACGCAAAAAGGATGTAAAGGTCATCATGAACTCGCCGCTAATGAATAGTTAGACGCTAATTACAGTGTGGGAAAATTACAATGTGCTTGGGGCGCGCAAAAAAAAAGGGTTTCATTCATAAGAATGGACTCAGACAACACGAACGGATAAAGTGACAAAGAAGAAGAACTTACCCACTAGAAAATCGGATATAGCAAGGTTCAAAAAGAAGTAGTTGCTTTGATTTCTCAGGGTTTTGTCCACAATAAAAGCCATGATGACCAGCGCGTTCCCTGCCACAACAACGACAACCAGAGTCACCATAAGTACTGATAAGATCACCACCAGGTACCCCGGCAGGACAGCCCCAGCTTCCGACACCGCAGGCGTCAAGTTGCCGCTGGAGTTGGACTCCAGGATGTGCGCGCCCATAATTAATTGACTGCCAAAATCATTGTAGGGTTTTTTCATCGCACGCAAAGAAACACCGGAGAAGTTCAAAAACGCGCCTAAACATCCCGCTCCACTTCATAACGAGAAGTTACACATGAAGACCTGTGGATCGTTGAAGACTTTTCCCAAATCTGCCATTTTTTTTAACATAAGTCTCCGAGTTACAGACACGAGTTAAGAATACTTTGTAATAGTAATACTAACAATGATTATTGTTCCTCTGGGTCCTCTCTCCTTTCTGGACTCTGTCATCTACGATCCCAGCTGATGCTGGATGTGCTGATACTGCGGAGCGCACAGTTGGTTTTGTTAACAACGTCAATACTGACAAGAGGTGAGATAACGTGCTTAATCCGGATATTTTTTCAAAATAAAACCAGTCCTGTAAGGTTTCAAGAAGAACCAGAATCATCGGTGTTTTGTAAATCTGTATTCAAGATGCACATTTAATGTGACAAGTAACATTTAATGTTCTGCCGACGGCAGAAAATATAAAAATGACAGCCAGCATGCAGCTTAATGAGCAACCTAAATAACAACGCATTTAAAATAATTGCCCCTTTTAACACGTCTTTTAAGCCATAACAAAATTCTGGTTCTCTATCCGATTAAAATATACAAATTCGCTATAAAAACGTCCTTCTTGCATGTTTTCTAACAGATGTGACGAATTCTTAATCTTTTATTTTGAAAACAAAACAAATTCCGGCCTTTTTCACATGACGTTTGCTATTTTGGAAGATTTGCTGCTTCTTCTTTTTTTTTTTGCCCACCCAACAGCTGATCAAAGGCTCACGTCTGCAATCAAAAGCTGAAGTACTCCAGACGCATGAAGCAGGCTGAGATGAAATGATCTGAGCTTTATGCAAGAGGATGTCTGCAAGAAGCCAGTCAGCAGATATTTACACCAAGCAACAGGTTCCGTGACTCAGAGGCCAATGTCCAGTGTGAATTACCATCTTATCCCCCCCCCCCCCCCCCCCCCCT
>VUQG01026883.1:8227-27632 GCA_015106755.1 Etia nguti | reverse complement strand
ATAGTAAAATTTAAAAAAAAAAAAAAAAAAAAAAAATTACAAGATCTTTGATGTTCACGGTTTATCAGTGAGTAATTCATGGCACAGTATTCACAGAGTCACTCCTTAACCTCATGTGGTCACTGCTGTGACCTCTGGGAAGTTACTCTGACCAAAGTGACATGTCCTTCTTGCAAACTTCAACAAACGGCGCATCACGCCAGATTATGTAACGTACAGCTTAACAAAGTTCCACCGGTGTAGAAAGCCAGCACAGTAAACATTTGTGTATATCGGGAATAATCTTGTACAATTATTTTTGACGTGTCACCTCGTCAGCTGTGTTTAGGGTTTCGCTAAAGTTAATCATTATTGCTCATTATAAACATTTAAAGTAAATGAATGAGGGAAATTATGTGGGGAAATTTGAAAGCACTCAATCTTATTAATCTGTTCAAAGTACATCATTGTCATCAGTAAAAATATTATTTATGCTGAAGCAAAATTCAGGATAACGTTTAGAAGTGGGAAAAAATGATTTCGTGGGCATTATGTGGTGGTGACCTTTGTCTCTCAGTTCCAGCAGCATTTGGTCATATTCATGTGTTTTATTCACTTGTATGATGCGTTTTTATGTGTTACAAACAAAAAAGCACAACAATAGTAACTTAGATTTAACAAAACGACCTGAACTGACAGCAGCAGAGACCCTCATGAAATGTTATGGCCTTGTTGTGGCATCCTCATTTTTTTCTTTCAGGTTCTCACTGTATTTGTTTTTTCAGCTTAATTTCTTCTCTTGATTCCTAAATCATCATTTTATTATTATTATTATTATTATTTCTAATATTATTAATATCTGTTCAGCCCCATATTTTGTCATTACTATATTAACAATTTCGACACTAACATGTTCTTCCTGCTTGTCTCATCCTGGCACAGATATGCGATTGGTTTTGACATGACTCTTTGACGTTCACTTTTAAAAGGAAAATGCTTCTTTGCAATCAAATTCGGCAACGCTCAGCACCGCTCGACTTCTCAAATCTGTAGTTAGTAAGTTTTATGACTCCAGTTCCCAGACACCCCCCTTGGCGCTGGGGTTATGTCCTGAATCAGGAAGTTGGGTGAAGAGTTGGTGGGGAGGGAGTTGGTAGGGGTGGGGAAGGGGAAGGTGGGGGGGGTTTGCAGGGTGGTTGCAGTGGAGTTTCATCTCGGCCAAAATACCCAGAGGAGAATAACAGAAACAGTCCAGACTGAGCACAGGCACTGTTGTTCCTTGTTCCTTTCTATTGCATCATTTATTCATGACACAGGATTATACAGCATTAAATTTGCTCTGCTGTGGATTCACTCAGTATGGTGAAGCAACTCTGAACTCTGCTGTTTAACTCCAAGGGTTGCATATGCTGTAGCGGCGCAACAATGACTGGGCTGAGCAATTAAACCTGTTAGAAGCACTTTCTTATCCCTGCAGTAAATGCAGTTTGCACCCCATGTGCAAAAAAACCAGTCAAGAGATGCGTCCTCCGCTTACACTGTAAACACGTTCAGAGCGTGTAAGTCACCCCGACGCAAAATTATTTGTGTTTGTGTGTGCAGCAGCGTGTTGTAAAAGAGAGGGAGGTTTTAAAAGAGTGAAAGAGAGAGTGAGAGAGAGAGAGAGCAGGCTAATATTAATAGCCTCGCTGACAGTAAGTGTTGGGTTTAGCACTCTGCGCTCAACCCGGTACAAGGGGAAGTCGGGAGGGGAAGTGAGAAAAAGACACTACATCTTGATATACTGTCCCACCACTGTATTACTGACCACATTATCCACCATGCTACTGTCTGTAGACCATTTTTAACCATGAATCAACGCGCACCCTCTCCCCGTGTCCTGCGACCGGGCGGTGCAGTGCGATAGGCAGCACTTTGGGAGCTCTGCATTACTTCTGTTTTATGAGCTGGGCAATCATTTTATATGAGGAGGGGGATTTGGCTTTAGTATTGTACACTCCACGCGCTGAAGATCGCAGTGTAACAGGGCCCAATGTGAAAGAAGTGGAAATTTACAGTGTGTTATAGATTTCTGCTGTGGGGTACAGTTTGTTATGCGTGGCAAAAATTTGTGATTATTTAGAGGAAGATGTTATTTCTGTGCATATTCAGTGGGTTTTTGTCAGAAGTTGAGCAACACTGGGCAGTTTTTTGGGTTTCACTAATAGCCACATCACGTAATGCTGAAAGCAGGTGCCAAATGAAATGCTGGAATAACCGCAAACTGACCAGAATAATATATTACCCAGATGTTTGCATCCGCATCGTTGGGTGACCGATTTAGCTTCAGCTATTTAAGGGAAATCCTGCAGTAAGTGTGTGTGTGTGTATGCACGTGCGTGTGTGTGTGTGTGTGTACGTGTGAGTGTGTGTGTATTTACACAGGGTTATAGCCACTGGCGGCAGAATGGCGCTTTTCAAGCTGATCATCACTTCCCCCTTCCCCTAAAGACACTGTGTGTACCAAAGTCCACTGTTCTCACATTAGTTTCACTGAGACGAGTGTGTTTCTGCAGCTGAATGAACATCTTATAAGGGAGTGACTCTTGATCGGTATCACTTTTTACGATTAGTGACTGCACTTTACTGATGCTTTGCTAATTTAAAACTGGCCTCTGGTCAGTGTTGGTCAACGGAGCATCTTCTTCGTGTGGGATTACTGCCCCCTGATGGCGAAAACAATGCTTGACCACTTGCTTGTTGGACATTTTCTGTATTTAAGGTGTCATACTGATAAAAGGCAGAGGGAAGATGTACAGTTTATGTCATGTGCAGCCCGAGAGATGACAGGATGAAGAGAGGAGACATAAAGAGGAGGGGCGGGGGGGTTAGAGAGAAAAAGGAGGAGGGAGACTGAGAGTTTATTATGCAGGTGGCAGATATAATTAGTTGGTCGTTGGGCAGATTTGCATGTTTTCACAAAAGGGAAGTAGCGCTGTGTATGTGTGTGTGTGTTTGTGTGTGCGCATGTTAAGGAGTCAGAGCAGGAGGGAAGAAAGGGTTTCAAATGGACACAACAGTTTGTGGTTTCAGACAAATAAAAAGGCTTTTATAATGAAATGGTACCGTTGTATTGTAACATATAAAAAAAAACTGCTACACAAACACCCACACACACACACGTGTGTGTATTTATATATAAACACCCGCTCACCCACACTAATTATCTTCAGTCCCATCTTTCCTACACACCCTGCTGCCAAAATGCTCCCGTGTTTTTGTGATAATAAAGAAATTAAAGACTTAAGCTTATTGTCTCCCTCCATTCATTGCTGTTGCTATAGGGACTGTCCCAATTCAACCAGGAAGTGATGTGGTCTTGTAATGAATGACACACAATGTGAGACATTTTTAGTACCAAGTCTCCCACGTAAACACCTTGAGTTAAATTTAGAATGAGCAAACACCTTGGGTCGACCTACTCTTATGTTAAACCACTAATTGGAAAGAAAGAATGAATGAATGAATGTGGGCTCAGTGAATGATTCAGCTACATTGTTTGGTGTACAGTGTGTAGGCTCAGGCTGTGACCTGAAAACATTTAACCCTAACCTATCTGAGATGAGCGCCCTGGCCGTACTCTTTCCCCTTCTGTCATCTAGATTCTCTCCGCTTGCTTCTTCTGTTATTCTGTCGCTCTCTGCACTTTTTGTCTGACACATATTTAGGAGTCAGCCTGTCTGACTTGTTTATCTGCGTGCTTTCCTGTTACAGATATCAGGATGTCAAAGCCAGGAGAGGCTGAAAAAGTTGGGGCTGACTCACCATTGGAGGGCACAGGTAAGCGGCGAGGTTCTGAGAGGCTGACGGCAAACACACACCCACACGTATACATGATTTAATGTGGAATATATATGTTAAAAAAACAAAAAGAGCGGCACATGCATGACTTCGGAAATTGCAGCTGTAAGTTGATGCAGTGATGAAGATGTGATTTATCACTTTTTCCTTTGCCGCCCACGCAGATTCAGAGCGGAATGGACCAGAATCAAATCATCAGGTACATGTGACTCCTGTGTATTTACCTTCATCTCTCCCCGCTTTCATCTTTTTTCTAATTGATCCACCTAAGAAGAAGATTCAGTGTTGCAAACACACTCCAGCACAGCGTCTGAGATAAAAAAATATATATATATTTACTTGCAACATTTTGATAAAAGAGCTCCATCAAACCTGTCTTTCCTTTCTTTTTTTATCTGTTTCCACCAAAAGTCAGTACTTCCAGACAAACTAACCATCACTTCCCTCATCGATTAGTCCCTCAGTTATTTGCAAGTAACATCGCAAGCTAACTTTTCACACAGTCAGGAATCCAGATATCCATTTTTCTTTTAGCAAGGAAAGCAAAAGAGATGGAATATAATGCATTTTGAAGTAATTTCTGAGGCTGTCTAATTCTTCTCTTCTAGACTCAGTCAATGAAAGCCTGTCCTTTTCCTCTGTCACCAAACCTGAGCAGCACCAAGGTGAGTGTGTGCTTTTGCGTGTGTGTCCACGTTACTGAACTGTGTGTGTGTGTGTGTGAGCCTGTGTTTGGCATTTGTGCATCTTTTGTGTCTCAACGTCACACGCTGGGTTTTATTGACGGTACGGCTGCTTCAGCTTTGTGTTCATTTCTATGCAGTGAATTACTCTTTTGTCACGCTTGACGTTGAGGTTGATAATGTGTCGACTCTCCACCCAGTCCCCAATGTAAACACGTTTGCAAAGAGCAGAGAGTATGATGGCACTCGTGTTTTTCACAAAGCCTTTTCAGTACTGAAGTAAATCTGAAATATTGCTTCTCACCAAAAGGTGAAATCTTCCCTATTTGCATACCACAAGAGATATTCAAATGGTACACTGGAAAAGATCCCCTCTGCCTGTCTGAACATGGCTGGTTCTAGGAGGAAAGATCAACTCTTTGAGAAGGACGGGACAGGGAAAAAAAAGTCTAGTGGAGTTATTTTATCACACAGACTGGGAACACATTAGAAGCATTAGAGGAAATTGCACACTTTAAAACATTCTAATGATTTAGCCTAGTGAGCTATGTGTCTTAAACATGGATGACTCTTGTAGCCTCATGCCCTTGAGTTGAGTTGAATTAAGGGCTTTAGGTAGAAGTTAATTAGTCCAATATTACCCAAATATTTTCCTAACTTATGGATATCTGTGACAGGATGACATTTCCTTACATAGTCTAGATTGGATAAATACAAACAGGTTTATATCAAATTGAGCTTTAATTCTAGCGCTGGCCCTCTAACCGTGTTCCCATTTCTCTATTTGCTTTGCTGTTATGTCTTCATCTTAGCATAAGATGGAGGAGTGTGCTGACATGTCCCCAGCCCTCCCTTCTTCTCACGGCCCGACCCCCTCACAGACCGCCCTGCAACACACACAGCTCATGCTGACGGGCTCCCAGTTAGCAGGGGTAAGACTGACTTGTAGCACACTCACAAAGACACGCACTTGGCTTTTGCTTTTGCCTCACTCGCTCCTCTGGTGGTGCTTTTTTAACACTTTGTTTCCCTCCTTTGTCACCTTTGTGCATTTCCCACTCTTGATTTCTTAATCCTCTCCTCTCCTTGCTTCTCCTCTCCTCTCTCGTCCTTTCCACCAGTTGACAGCTCTGTTGCCGGCGCAGCAGCAGCTATTGCTGCAGCAGGCTCAAGCGCAGCTCCTGGCTGCAGCTGTGCAGCAGTCCAATGCAGCCCATGCAGCTCATGCTGCCCACGCAGCCGCCCAAGCCAATCAGCAAGCTCAGGCAGCTGCAGCAGCCAATCAGCAAGCCCAGCAGCAGCAGCAGCAACAACAACAACAACAACAGCAGCAAGTGGGTCAAACGGGGCAGCAGACTCAGTCGCAGTCCCAGGGACAGAGTACACAGGAGCAGGGCGCCCAAAGCGTCCCCGTCCCACCTCCTCCATCCCAGCTCACCCTCTCCCAGCCAATCCAGCTCACTGCCCAGGTACTGGCTGCCGTTAAAGCCACTTCCTGATGAGGGGCGTGATTGAGGAGTCGCTATCAATCCATGGAGCAGCTCATAATGCATGTCTACTGTAGATTTCATGATTCACAGTTTCCACCTTGCATGAACGCACACATTTTCCTTTTCTTAACTCTGACGTGACAGAAAATGTTTTTCCTTTCGCTTCTACGCGTTCTGTTGGTATACATTTCATATACCTTCTTTCCTCAGCTGGAGGAACCGTATATAACATACTTGCACATTTTGATGTGACTAAGCCGTCCTTCTGTTTCTAGAATTGCAAAATCTTAGCATCTGTCTGATCTGTCCGTTCTCTCTTTCTCTACTGGAAAGGACATTCAGCAGTTGCTACAGCTACAGCAGCTGGTGTTGGTCCCTGGCCACCCGCTCCCGTCTCCTGCCCAGTTCCTCCTTCCACAGGCACAGCAGAGCCAGCAAGGTGGGGAGGCCCTTTATGGCAGAATAACTTACATATGCAGACATTTAGACACAAATTATACATAGAAATTATATTTTGCTCTTCTTCTTTAGGACTCCTATCGACACCAAATCTTATTCCGCTACCTCAGCAAAACCAAGGGAGCCTGCTCTCTGCTCCGACTAGAATGGGGCTTCAGGCACAGGTACAAGGAAACTTTGAAGATTTAGTCAGTGGAAAAGAAAACCCCAGCCTCAGCAGCACGAGTCATTAACAAACACTTCTGTTTCTGTCTCACTCTCACTTTCACTCCTCCCGCTGCAGCGAGATAAGGGTGTGGAGGTGAGTGGTGGAGGTGTGACCACGGTGCCTTCCGTGACCTCTCACCCCGAGGACCCCAGTGACCTGGAAGAGCTGGAACAGTTTGCCCGCACTTTCAAACAAAGACGCATCAAACTAGGCTTCACACAGGTAAGTGAGACACCCCTCTACACCAGCACTACGTGTTTGTTTTTGTTTGTTTTTTTTGTTGAATACATTTTAATATCTTTGCTTTTAATCTGTCCATCAGGGAGATGTAGGCTTGGCCATGGGGAAGCTGTACGGCAATGACTTCAGCCAGACCACCATCTCCCGCTTCGAAGCCCTCAACCTGAGCTTTAAGAACATGTGCAAGCTGAAGCCACTGCTGGAGAAGTGGCTGAACGATGCAGGTGAGATCACTGCAGTCACACAAACTGGAATATCAGATTGAGATAGAGATGATTCACAGTATTTTCCAAGAACTGCAGTTGCACAGAGTAGGTGTTATGACTGTAGTCAGTTGAATGTTAAGCTTGTGTGAACGTGCTGGTGAATTTGCCCTTCAGAGACCATGTCCATAGACAGCACCCTGCCCAGCCCCAGCTCCCTGTCCTCACCCTCTCTGGGCTTTGACGGGGTTCCCTCGCGCCGCAGAAAGAAGAGAACCAGCATCGAGACGAATGTACGTGTGGCCCTGGAGCGCTCTTTCATGACGGTAAGATGAGTCAACTTATTATTACAGTGACTGTCTTTTTTTTCTGTATTACACAAGATTCTTTTATCCTTATCCCTTTTATGTTGGTGTTGTTCATAGGTTGTACACCCCCAAAAAAAACCCAACTAAATGTGGATTTTAAAATATGAAAAAAAAGTCACTGAAATAGCTAATCTTGCCCCAAATACAAGATCCACTGAGGCAGACTGATCTGACAGTAGCTGGCTTCACCCCTCTTAAAGTGTTTTTAAGTACAAATAAAGATGTTTGTGGTTTCCTGTCACCACTGTGTATGGTTTTGTTGTCAGTCTCACAGCGCTTGTAACAAACACATTGACAAATGAAGCCTTCAGCTTCATTAGACACCTGGCAGTAAAGTAATTTGTGTACACAGCCTTTCGTTTTCTGTAATTTTCAGATTTTCATTCTTTGTGGTTGTGAAAATTCTTCATGTCTTGCCGTTGTTAATGTTTCCATCACGCGGCCTTCTGCAGAACCAGAAGCCTACCTCAGAGGAGATCCTGCTGATCGCCGAGCAACTCAACATGGAGAAGGAGGTGATCCGGGTCTGGTTCTGCAACCGCCGGCAAAAAGAGAAGCGCATCAACCCAAACAGTGCCACTCCTCCTCTGCCCAACCAGCCCCCCGCAGCCCCACCAGCGCACAAGCCACCCTGCTACAGCCCTCACATGGTACACCTAGTCGAACGCATCGCAGCACCTTTCCCAAAAGCAATTTTATCAAAATTGTCGGTAATAAACACGCCGCTGTCCTCTTTTTCTTCTCTGACAGATGTCCAGCCAGATGTCACAGGGCGTGACCAGTCTCAGCAGCACAACGGTGACCACCATGTCCTCCGTCTGCCCTCTGACTTCCAGCCTCACCTCCACCCACCCCTCTCTCAGCTTAACCCACACCCCTCTCAGCTCCACTCCCTCCCCGGCAACTCCACCTCCTCCACCTATTCCTCCCCGCAGCACAGCCAGCCCGGCCACCCCCAGCCACAGCACACTCAACCTTAACACAGGGTAAGAGGCCACGAGGCCTTCACAGCAAAGCACCTCAGAGCACCTCATACCACAGCAGCTTTCACCCAAATAAACGCAAGTTTGCCGATAACAACAGAGGGACCTATGTGGCGTAGCTGTTGTTCTGTCTTTGACAGATTTGATACCTCTCTGAGTTTGATGACTGCTGTGGACGTAAATGTGGAGCGTCATCTCTGGTGCTCGCAGTGTTGTGTTTATTTTAAGTTAAAGTCAGGAAAATCAAAAGTAGCAATTCAGTGCAGAAAAAGAAATGTTCCAGTTTTTATAGGCAACCCCTGTTTTGTGCTAACATTACCTTTTAGGGAAGAAAATACACTTTGTGCAAACAGGAAATATAATATTTTGGACATAACTCAATTCAAAGCTGGGACAAGCACATTTAAAAAAGATTAATTCGCCTCCACTGTCAGCAGAAGTATCAGAAAATATACATCAAAAAATGTGTGGAGGAAAAAAAGGGGAACTGCTGTGCTCCTTTTTAGCTCCATATTCTTCTAGACCAGCTCTGCATAATAATTCATAATAAGCCTGAATTATCTTGTACCAGCTTCCTGTGCAGCTCCTCAGTTTAGCTCCCTTTAGGCCAGTTTTCTTCTGATTCCCTCTCATAAACAAAATAGTTAAACAGAAGGTGAATGGGGCTGATGAGCCTGAGAGCACCACGTTAAGTATATTCGTGCTCACTGATGTTATGTGGAGTCATAAGTAGACAAAAAGGTCTTAGACTGAGAATTTAGAGCCGTCTGAAGCCTGACTGTTTATCTCACATGGATTACGTTTACATATGCTTGTATCATTAACCCGAATAATAATTAGTTATTTAATATGAGTAATATTATGAAATGCAAAAGATTAATATTTAAAACCAATCTATTTGCGTGGTTGGACAGTAGCCTAACCCAACAGCAACATGAAGTCAGAGGTGAATCATCGGTTTTAATCATTTATCTTCATCTGCAGTCTCAAAACACAACTGCATACAGCCACACATTTCCACAAACGCTGCTCGCAATCAATACAGCACTGCTCCACGCTCGGTTCAGCTGCAGTTTGTAGTTAAACGCTTTTTACTGTACACACAAACACACAAACAGTGACTGAGCACATAAGCATTAACTGATATCCCAGCATGCCGCTGGGTGCCACTGCTTCCCCTGTGCAGCAGTGCATGCTAACCCTGTGTGTGTATCTGTGTGCGTGTGTGTGTGTGTGTATGTGTGATTTTTGTGTTCACAGCTTATGGCGAATGGGTAAAAAGAATGGTGACGTGTCTAACTACATCACCGATTTTGCTGCAAACTTGAGGTGAATACGACAGAAGCACACACACACACACACACACACATTACACACTTTAGACAGTCGAGATGTGTTTCTTCATTAGTTAATGTGAATTCTGTGTTAAGATGAATAATACTTGTTAGGTTGATCTGTTTCTTTCTGCATTTCTAACCTCGTTTGCATTTGTGCAGCCAACAGTCAGCAAACTTCTGCTCTTTATACGTGCTGAGATGAATTTGCCTTCTGCCTGTCCTTGCCACTAAACCTGCTTTTTTTCCCCCTCCCTCACCTTATCTTCTCTGCCTGTCTCTGTTTGTGTGTCTGCTTGCACATGTGTCGTGCTCGGTGCGTGTGCGCGCGTGTGTCACAACAGGAACACTGTGATGGGAGTTAACACAGGGATGAATCAAGCCCTCCTCGGTAACAATCCCCTGGCCACTATCCAAGGTGTGTTTGTGTGTGTGTGTGTGTGTGTGTGTGTGAGAGAGAGAGAGAGAGAGAGAGAGAGAGAGAGACATTGAAAGGAAAATAGGAGAGAGAATAACAAAAAAGAGGAACAAAGCCTGCCTTCAGCACCTCTGATAAACAGAACATAATTAAAAGGTCAAAGCTGAGGTGAAGGTGAGGTAGTGTGCAGTATTATTTCATGTCTTGAGCAGTCTCAGGGTCAGAGAATACATAAAAACACTGATCTTTAGCAGAAAGGCAGTGCATCTTCCTCCTCTAAAACTGTTAGAGAAGTCATCCTCCCAAACACACCTACACACATAAATGTTAAAACTCAAATCCACATTCTACACGGCCCGTACATAAACCTTCCTACACTCAAGAACAAGACAAAAATAGCCACAAAAAAACTTTTGTGTCCCACAAGAGTGACCAGGGAAGAGTCCCAGCTAACGTCAGTTTAGCAGAGCTAGTTTTTAATCTCGCTTCGTGGGGTGACAGAGTGAAGGGGGAGGGAGCTGCAGTGAAAAGAGAAGTGTGAGGATGAGTAATACAGTTAACACATGGTGGGTGAATCAGGTCGCACAGGCTGATTACCGACTGGAGACACGGATGAATGGGCAAACAAGTGTGTTCATCCACAGTTGAGAGAGCTGCAGAGAAGAGGAATAAACTTATTTGTCATACATTATCTTCTACATGCATGAACCCATCCCATCAAGTGTCTGTGTGTGAGTGACGGTAGTGGTTTACGTTAATGTGTGGGCTTGTTTTTGTCTTTGTGCTGTCTCACGCATCCTTATCATCCTTTTCATCTTTTTCATCTTTTTATCTAATTATCAAAAATAGGTTGAGAGTTTGAGGGAAAACCTCAGAAAAACCTCTTTTCAAGGCAGTCTGTTTGGGAAGTTCGTCATAAGTCATCTTTCAGTTTAGGTGAAGTTCTTTTTATATCAGTAATTCTAATAGCATACAGAGGACTTTTAGATTGTTGTCAGAGTATCTAAGTCAACAGGGGATTTTAATCTTAAAACATCACTGAAAACCAAACATTATCACAGAAAAGCTAAAAAACCACCAAAAGTGTTCTTAAAAGGCTGTAAAGCAGTCAACACCAGCATTTGGCTACCAGCAGTCGGCTGGTAGCCAAATGCTTCTGTTAAAGTGCCCATATTATACTTTCAGTCTTCCTCTTTCCTTTAAAGGGGACCTATTATGTTTATTTCCCCTTGCTTTTATTCTCGGACTCCACTTGAGTAGCTTTGCATAATTCACAGTTAAAAATAATCAGCATAAATCAGCATAAATGTACCTTATTTTGGGCCTCAGTGCAGCCTTACTGTTCACCCACCATCTTGAAAAAGCAGCTTTATAACCTCGTCTCCCTTTAAGGCCACACATTTCTTCTCATTGACTGCCCCTTGCAAACAGAAGATTTAATCAGCGAGCGAGTGGAGCTAAAGGTGCTATTGGCATGAAATTCTCACCAGATGTCAGTAACAACCCATCCAGTCCACACATGCAAAAAAAACAAACCATAGATGTCCATAAGTTATGTGTAATAATGGTAAATGACACAGGGTATTAAATACCCTGTATTTAATACTTTGTACAAAAGACTTTTTTGGCAATGACAGCCTAAAGACACCTCCTGTATGGAGAAACTAGTCACGTGCATTGCTCAGGTGTGATTTTGGCCCGTTCTTCCACACAAACAGTCTCTGAGCTTTAGTTCTTTCCATAGATTTTCAGTGGGATTCAGATGTTTGGCCTCCAAACATGGTGTGTATTTTGGCATCCAGCAAGTTGAAATTTGTTCTCATATGACCCGACTAGAATCTCCCAGTATTTCTCAGGCTTGTCTACATGTTGTTCAGGAAACTTTAAATGCTCTTCAGCCTGATTTTTCTTCAGCAATGGAGTCCTGTGTGGTGAGCCTGCATACAGGCCACGGTGGCTGAGTGCATTACTTATTGTTTTCTTAGAAACAATTGCACCTGCTTATTCCAGGTCTTTCTGTAGCTCTCCATAGGCAGTCCTTGGCTTGATAATTCTTTTCACTCCAAAAGGTGCTCACTGGAACCTTGAGTAGATTAGAAATTCCTCTGTAACCAATGCCATCAGTATGTTTTGCAACAATAAAGTTGCGAAGGGCTGAAAGAGCTCATTGGTTTTACCCATCATGAGATGTTTATTGTGCGAGACCTTTTTCATACGCCACCAGTTGGGACTAAACAAGATTACTTTTTAATTACTGATAGATTTTAGTTGGTGTCATGAATTTCCATGCCTTTCTTATCCTCCCTTTCTTCATGTGTTCAATGCTTTTTCCCTGTGTCATTTTTCATTATTACACATAAATTAATTTATGGATTTATGGACTTCTTTGCATGTGTGGATTGGATGGGTTATTACTGACATCTGGTGAGAATTTCATGTCAACAGCACCTTTTCAAATGTATTTACTTAGAACACTGGTGACATGTTCACTACTTCTGTATCTGTAGGGAGTTATCCTTTCTCACAGGACCCTTTGCTGCTGAACTACCTGAAGAGACCTGTTGGCAGTTGTGGCAAACGCTCTCTGTAAACAGAGGGCACAGTTTCGCTATACCGTGACTTTTGATGTACTTTCTCGTTTTGGTGGGCATGTCAGAGGTGTTAACCAAACAGCAGTCATAACACAATGGATCAGCTGTCTTAGGAGCAGGTGATTATGCAGCAGGGGGTGTTAAACTGTTTCTGTGTCAATGTTTTACTTGAATGCAATTACTTTCATCTAGCGTGTGAGACACAGTGGCTTCATTTTACTTTCTCGCTCAGCTGCTTCTGCCAACTCTAAAATGTTTCATATGGAGGGGCGAAGAACTGAACTTTTATTACTTACTCCATTGCTTTTTTTAAAAAAAACATATGCCATAACAATGGAAGAAGATGGCAGTGAGACCTGCTATGATGTATGAGACGGTGACACTAACAAAAAACAGGAGGCAGAGCTGAAGATACTCAGATATTTATTGGGAGTGATGGAGATGTAGTCCGAGAGGCAAGGCTGAGATGGTTTGGACATGTGCAGAGGAGGGATAGTGGATATATTTGAAAAAAGGATGTTGGAGATGGAGCTGCCGGGCAGGAGAAAAAGGGGAAGACCACAAAGAACGTTTATGAATGTAATGAAGGAGGAGATGCAGAGGCTAGGTGTGACAGAGGAGGATGCTAGGGATAGGGTGAGGTGGAGGCAGATGATCCACTGTGGTGACCCCTAATGGAAAGAAGAAGATGATGCTACAGCAATAGACAAATTACAATATAATTACTAACAGGGCTAATGCTACAGTCTGCTTCTCTTTTGCTCTTTACAGCTTAATTTTAAGAGAAGGGCCTATTTACAAATGTTTGTTTTCACACAGAACAAACATTAGTGGCTGTACAGGCAGTTAATGTTGAACAACCTCAATCGAAGCTGCAGGTTTTGCCACGGTGTCGTGGAATTAATACATTTTTCTAGCATGCAGAAGATCCAAGCCCAGCCTCAGGGGGTCACCAGCTAGTTCACTCCTACTTGTCCTACTCCTACGGTCCCAAGCACGCATAAATGGGAGAGTTGAGTGAGGAAGGGCTTCGGATCTGTGCCAGATCAACTAAGTGGGTCCCTCTGCTGTGGTGACCCACGGGAATAAAAGAGCAATCAAAAAAGCATCCTTGGTTTTGCTGAATAGTACAAAATCGACCGCAGATCTTTGGTTTTGTTTGTGTGTGAGGTCTGTTAGACAGCTATGCTCTTTATGCACGTAACCAACACTGCCTCACTGTCGACAGAGCAGGGTGAAAATAGGCAGCATGAAAATATAAAAGCATGCAAACCTATCTCAGTAAATCCGCAAAATAAAATAAGCCTGCAGATGTGCGTAAAATGAGCACTTTTTTAAAAAAAGTGTTCCTTGTGCTAAACAGTCATAAACATGAGTGTAATTAAAATTCAGCTCTCTATCTTTGGTACAGCCTGTGCATGAAACAGCCAATCACAGATCTCTGATCAGCTAAACTGATGCAGACCTGATCCCCTAAGATTAGCTCGCTGAAGGTATTTCACAATGTTCGATTATTTTGGGAAAGAACATTTTCCCACTCTAACACCCACTTCTGCAAAATTAAATGAGTTCAGGCTCGTTGTCAGGGTGGGATCTGTGCTGCGGGAAATCATTTAGTTCAGCAGTAGAAGGTGAAGAACCCTGAGAGAAGGACCACTGTTACTAAACTAAAATGATGAATCCCCAAAAGAAATAAGAAAAAACAAAACAAATACTAAAAGCCAAAACTTAATATAGCATTGATTTTATATTCTGATATACTGTGAAAGTGTCCTGTGGCCACAGTGGGGGATTTTATTAACCTTTTTTCTCTCTCTGCCTCAGCCCTAGCAGCCAGTGGTGGCCACCTACCTCTTTCCACTCTTGAGGGTGGGAGCAAGGTGATGCTGGGGGCATCCGGGGGTCAAGGAGGGGGCATCCCCTCCTCCCTCTTCCTCAACCACCCCGCCTTCCTCCATATGGGCCAGAATCCCAACGCTGGACTGGTCAGCACCGCCGTAGCCAAAGTCTCCCAGTCCTCGCCCTTCCCCTCGGCCAGCAGCATCAGCCCCACACCCTGCTCCCCCTCTCCCTGCTCCAGCCCCGCCTCTTCCTGCTCCTCCAGCGAAATGGCACACAGCCCGCCCTCTCTGGGCGGGGCCAAGATCGAGTGACCCCACCAAGGGCCAATCAGAGAGGAGGAGGAAGGAGGATACGATAACCTCGCCTTTCACACCAAAGCTATCTCTTTCTCTCTCTTGTGCTCTTCTTTCGTTATTTTTTTTCCTCAATGACTCTCTCTTTCCTTCTCTCCCAGTCTTTCAATGCCAAAAATATACAGAATGAAAGAGGAGAGATGGAGGGAAAGAGGTGAAAGAGGGGAGAAGGGAGAGAAAGGAGAAGATTGAAACCAAAAATCTTTATCTATCCAAAAAAAAAAACCAAACAAACAAAGATGGAAAGGAGGCAACGTGGGACCTTTTTGTCAAGAACACGTGATGTCGACACGGCACCTCTCCACTCTTTCTCTTTGAAGGAAAGCAAACCGATGACTCTTAACGAAGAGATGGTAGAGGTGCACGTCGAAGTGCATAAACCAAAAATGACAAAAGAAAAACTTTACTATATGACAAAGGAATGGCGCAAGGACAAAAAAAAAATGAAGAAGAGGAGGACTTTGCTTTCTTTTTTTTTATTGTTGTTATTATTAATAAGAAAAGCTGCGGGTCTGAAGGAAGAGGAGTGGGGTGGATACGTTTAAACCAAAAATTTACCTGAGGAGGCGGCGGAGGGGGAATACACGATGACAAAAAACAAAAAAACCCAAAAAAATCGACAACCATACCAAAATCACAAATACCAAAAACCAAAAATATGGAGAGAAAAGCTTTATTCAAAGGACGTGTAAATACTGAAGCTATCCAGGACCAGGACTCTACTGCTACTTTCACACAACATACATACACACACACACACACACAAGCACACACACACCAATCCATTCTGCCATCGACTCATCATGTCTGCGTCTGCTCATGTGTCTCCTCTAGGTTTCCATGTTAGATTACTTTGAATGATTTTCAAACGTCTGTTGTGTAAGAGCTCATATATGAATGTTTGTCAGCCCTGCTGTATCTTCATGTGTGTTTAAGTCTCTTTACCTACCTCTGGTCACAAGAGCATAGGATAGTTTGACTTTAACTTCATAGCAGGCCTGACATGTTTTACACTTTGAGAAGATTTTTTTTCTTTTCTTTTTTTTGTTAACTATTTATTAGTGCCATTATGAACAGTTTAGCTCCTATTTATTTTTGTATGCTGTTGTAGTGTTAGCTTTGGCGTGTGACTCATTGTCATTGTCATCATCATCTTCGGGGTTTCCGCCAGAATAGAGAACAAAAAGCTGTCGGGTCCAGCTGGGGATTTAAGGTGGCGCTCGGTTAAAGCGGTGCTCCTCGCCCGCCGTCGTGCACGGCCTAGTGGCAGGACAGCAGGACTGTGTAGGTGCGGCTTCTGCTATTTCTGTGCCGATGGTGAGAAAACGGGAGAAAGGGAGGCACAGTGCGTTTCTCTCTCCTCCTAACATGAAGATAAAATAACGTAGGCTATACCAGCGGGAGAGCGCGGCTAACCTTGTTTACATGACCAAAAAAAAAAAGATTCCAGCCAACAGCTCCCGTCTTCAAATAAGTAAAGTAAAAGCTTCCCCCTGAGTTTGGACCCAGAGGCCCCGTGGGGGGCTTGCAATTCGCTGACGGAAACCCTGATCTTGATCTTCATCGTGCACGTTTCTGTCATCATCTGGCATCTTGTTTTTAATGCGAACCTTCTCTGCAGGAACATACATGACAGCGATGATAAAAACGCTCATCTCAGCCCTCACCAAGTGCCAATAGTTCAAAGATAAAGAGTTGGCACACTGAGTTGATTTCAAGGTGTGAATGAGTTTTTTAATTTTTTTTTTTCTTATCAAGACGTAAACATTTTGTGTTGTGCTTAATCAGACCTGCTCTTTGCTTGGTCTTAAAGATAACCCATTATCTGTGACTCCACGGCTTAAATGAACACGCCCTGCTAAACTTCACACTCTGAAAATGATGTTTGTAAAGAGTGGTGACCGTTTGGAAAGTATGAAATGGGGCTGTGATTGGAGATTTACAGGAATCACCGTTTGAGATTGAAGGCTAAACAAGTCAATAAAGCCAAGTTTAGTCACAGCTGGCTCTCGTTCCTGCCTCGTCAATCAGCGCAGACGTCCTGACACCTGTATGTCTAGACATGTTTACTGATATTTGTCTGTTTCCATCATCACCCCATCAATCATTTCATTTTCCACCTCAGACTGCCATTAATTCTCAAATGGAAACCAAAGCATTTTTTTCAAGGCTGGGCTTTTCTATAAGAGCCGCAGCCAAGACACATGAACACAATAAAGAGACAGAGGTGGAGGTGAGGGGGCGGGGGGAGCTGAGAACAGGAGGTTAACACTAGAAGAAGCCCCCACTCCCCTCTGCTGTAATCCCCTCCACCCGGCCCGTCCAAGAAACCCAACTCGGGAAGGGAAGGGGGGGTTTCTTTATTTATACGGGGACTGATCCTTTACTACAACAAAGAAGGGTACGCTGGGACACACTGTAGTGAAGGGGGAGCAGGTGTCACTTTTTTTTGTTGTTGTTTTTGCTTTTTTTTTTTTAAAGAGGATACCAAAAATAAACCCAAACCAAATAAAAAACAAACAAACCCAAAACCCAAGGAGCGACAGAAGCAAACCAAAAAGAACCCAAACCAAATGTGGCTGGAGGGAGGAGGAAGGGAGGAGGACACGGTGCAGGTGATGAAACAAATGAAGCATCGCCGTGTGCCTGTCTGTCTGTAAGCGTCAGGGCTGCAGGGCCAGCCTCTGTCTGAAACTGTGTAGCATGGACGGAGGCGACTTAGAGGAGCAACAGACGGCTCCTCCCCTCCTCTGCCCCCCCCCTCTCCAGCTCAGCTCTCTGGTCCTGGATGGAGCTAAACGCAAATGACCTCACTGAACTGAAATCTTATTTAAAAGGAAAAAAAAATCTGTTTTTATTTTTCTGTTGGTTGGTTCCGATTGTTTTATCTTTGCTGTGTCTCTTGATGCCGTTTTATGTACTGTACTTTAGTGCTTATTATTACTTATTTGGGATAATGTACTCGCTTACTTAATACAAGAGCTATTTTTTTTTTTTGTAGTCGTGCTAGAGATTTTTATCAGGTGGTTGGAAAAAATACTGTGAAAATTTAGCTTCCAGATTTTTATTAGATAAAGAAACGGACTGTCTCGGCAGAAAAAAAAACTGAAGACGAACACAACAAACCAAAAACGAAAAGAGTTGAATAGCAAACCTTAAAAAAAAATTAAAAAATGACAAACCAAATACTGAACCAAACCAAAAACACAAAGCAGGCAGGGACAGATACCGCCTTCTCTGGACGAGGGTGAAGAAATGTGTTGGTCTCAGTTCGTTTGAGTGCGTTTTTCTGTATTTAAGCGGTTAGAAAAATAAAAGGTTTGCAGTGATGTCTCATCACTAATCCTGAAACCCAAAGACAGCAGCGTGAAACGCGCTCACAGATACAGAAACACACACACACAGCGAAGGCCTCGGTTAAGGTGATGTGTTGCGAGTTGGACGCAAACGTATCCAAAGAATATTTGGTTTGATCCGCACCGGGAAAAGACAGTCGACACACGAGAATCGTTTCACAAACCAAGCTTTAGATGTGGGGAGAAGGGGCGTGGTCGCACCTTAAAGGTGAATCCTTTCCTCCACGTTGACTCTTAGACGGAATGTACCTGTTAGTGCTTCTATAGATTTTGTAGAAAAAAAAAAGATCTATGTTCTACTGCTTACTTATCGCTAATGTATTAAAAAGAAAAAATGCTTACAAAAAAGACTTTGAGAAAAAAAAAGATCCTTAAAAAAAAACATTGATGATAATAACTTGATTTTAGACCAAAAATTTAAACTATCTCTCTTTGGATTTTGGTTTCTCCTTGTTAATCATGATTTAGACTTTTGATTGTACTATTTATTCAGGGTAGGGTTGGTTTTTTTTGCTTGTCTTTATCTTTGCTATTTATTTGGTAATTTATTTCTATAGGTGCTTTTGTTTTTTCATTTTCCTATTTTGAGTATGTATTTGTCATGTTTTACTTTTCAAACCACCTGCTGAGGTTCTTTCTTCTGTCTTCAAACCAAATAATACCAGAAATGCAAACGCAGGTTCTGTTGAGGGGATGGGGGGGGTCTCATATGAAGATATTCCCTTCCTTTCCTCATCGAGACGACTTTCCTCTTAAAGGGGAAGGGAAGCACAGGCGCTGAGAGGTAGCACTGTGCGGACCGACACTTCATGATTTGCAGGGGCGAAGGTTTTGTGGACGTACGCCCTCCTTTGAGTCTGGGTGTAATTAAACGAAAAAGTCAAGCTGAAATCCAGCGTCGGTGCAAGGAAAGGATAAATATGATTTGCAGCATGAAGTGTTCTTTGAGGCACAATGCTGCCTCTGTTCTCTATCTTTCCTCCACAGGGAGAACATACAAAGCTTTACAGCTACACAACCAAAAACACAAAAGAAGAAGATCAACTAGGGCCAAGGCT